>BHFT01064201.1:0-13178 GCA_004320025.1 Laticauda laticaudata
ACAAAAAAGTTGGATGTTCCCAAAAGTGCTGTATCAAAACACATTAACAGAAAGTATGTGGAAGGGAAAAGTTGTGGAAGAAAAAGGTGCACAAGCAGCAGGGATGACTGCAGCCTGAGAGAGATGTCAGGAAAAAGGCCTTTCAAAAGTGTTGGGGACTTTCACAAGGATGGACTGAGGCTCTGGAGTCAGTGCATCAAGAGCCACCACACAGAGACGGGATCCTGGACATGGGCTTCAAATGTCTATTCCTTTTGTCAAGCCGCTCCTGGAGCAACAAACAACTCAGAAGCGTCTTACCCGGGTTAAAGAAAAACAGAACTAGTCTGTCTGCTCAGTGATCCAAAGTCCTCTTTTCTGATGAGAGCAACTTTTGCATTTCATTTGGAAATCAATCTGGAGGAGAATGAAGAGCAGGCACACACTGCAAGATGCTTAAAAGTCCAGTGTGAAGTTTCCACACAGTCTGTGTTGATTTGGGGAGCCATGCTGGTGTTGTGCCACTGTGCTTTCATTAAGTCCAGGTCAATACCAACCATCTCCAGGAGATTTGGAGCACTTCATGCTTCCTTCCGCAGATGAAATTTATGGGATGCTAACTTCATTTTCCAGCAGGAACCTGGCACCTGCCCACACTGCCAAAAGCACCAAAACTGGTTCAGTGACCATGGGATTACTGTGCTTGATTGGCCAGCAAACTCACCTGACCGGACCCTATAGAGAATCTATGGGGCATTGCCAAGAGAAGATGAGAGACATGAGACCGAACAATGCAGAAGAGCTATTTAAGCATTCTGGTTCTTCCATACCACCTCAGCAGTGCACAGGCTGATAGCTTCCCATACCACACTGCATTGAGGCATAGTAATTGCTGCAAAATGGGGCCCAAAACCAAGACTGAATCATATGCGTGCTTATATTTTTCAGGGGTCCAATATTTTTCTATGTACAAACCATGTTTTATGATTGCATGTAATATTCTAATTTTCTGAGATTGTGGATTTGGGGTTTTCATGAGCTGTAAGCCATAGTCATCACAATTATGACAAATCACGGCTTGAACTATCTTGTTTCACCTTTTAAGTTGCATTACAGAAATAAATGAATTTTTGCACGATATTCTAATTTTTTGAGTTTCACCTGTATGCTGATGTCTTCAGTAGATTTGTGAGCTGCTGCTGCCCTAACCATGCTGTGATCTGCACAAAGGGGAACTTCTTCTATTCAGCAAAAGTGGTACATTTTGATTGCTCTATGCAGAAAATATGATGACAATATGTTAATGAGGACCAAAGATAACAGATCTCATTCACAATTCCTGGCTTCTTCCTTTTCTTTTAAAAATTATCATGTCTCTTCTTTAAAGCATTATTTTTTCCACTAAATACTAAGGTGTTCTTTGCATTAATGGAATCCTGGCCTAAAAGGAGTTTATGTTTAGATTTCTTTATGCAAGTTTCCAACTAAATTCCCTCCTTTATTTTTGGGATCCATATATTTACTTCATTTATTTAAGATACTTACAAAGTCACACAATTTGAGCAATACAACCTGGTCAATGTACAATAACTGATGAAGAAAAATAACCAATAACAAATAACAATTACAAATGAATATAACCCAAATTGATCAGAGATTTAAAAGCATTGCACTTCTTCTGATGGGAACCCTGACAATTCTGACCTAAAGGAGAAAAGAGCAAGTTTCCATCCCCACCTTTCTGAAGACCTGGGCTAGCTATAAATAGTAGTGACAATGACCTTGACAGAGAAAGAAGTCCATTACAAAGGCAATGAGCAGATAAACATTGCAGAAGCTCAAACAAATGGGGAGCAATACAACCTCTCCCCAAATTCACATTAATATTTTTGAAAAGGAGGAAAAGAAGAATATTCAGAGTTGTGAGATTCTATTACATTAACCAATCTAGTCATCTAGACCAGTCATCTAGACCAACCTTTTGGACCTCAGGGACCACGAAACTCGTAATTTTAAATCCCAGGGACCTCTAACCAATTCTGTGGGTGTGGCCTAATTTTTGGGTGTGGCTTGATGGTCATATGACTGGCTGCGCATGGCTTGTATGTAAATATTATAAATAATTATATAAATATTGAATTTTTATAAAAAAAAGAGCAACTTTTACCCAAAATCAGGCAAATCAGCCAGGCAGATTGAGTTGTTCACAGAATCACAGATTCATTCAGAGATCTATCTTTCTAGCTAGCTTTCCATTGGCTAGCTCAGTCTGTCACATAAAATTTGTTTGCAAGCAAACTCACAAAATTAACTTATAACAAATCATGTATGTAAATATTGACTTTTTTATAAAAAAGGGTATCTTTTACCCAAAATTAGGCAAAGAAGGCAGGCAGATTGAGTTGCTCACAAAATCATTCAGTGATTCATCTCTCTGCCATCAGCTCACTTAGTCTGTCACATTACTTGCTGTGAGTCTGCACTGAATAATAGAACCTTCAGTCCTAAGGGAGGCTTAGGATTTTAAGCACAGCCAAAGATCTAAAGACTAGCTAGAAAGCAAGAAATCTAACCATTTCCTGCTTCCTAGTTAATCTAGGGAGATTAGCAGAACAGCTGATGGCTGGAAAAAGGTAAAATAGCAATTTAGCAGGCAAGTTTGCTGGGTATGAAGTGATTGGGAGGGGAGGGTTCCTGTGGGCCATGTGGGCAGCACAGCCTTATGTTCTGCGCAGCCTGGATTAATTTCTTTGGGGGGGATGCTATGGGGGTGAGATTTCCCTGTGGCCCACCAAAATTTTCTCACAGCCCACCAGTGGGCTGCAGCCCAACAGTTGGTGACCACTGATCTAGTCTAGCCAATGTGTAGTCTATCTCATACAGCTGACACCAGCTCTATGTTGGAAGAGGATAAATTATTTCAGTGTATCTCTTAAGTGCCAAAATATGACACTGTTGCAGAGAAGGGACTCAGAGCAAGTGATGGGTATGTACCATTTGAAAGTGGTAATAAGTAATCTGGTCCTATGCCATGAACAGCTTTATAGGTGATAACCAGCACTTGAATTTCACTTGGAAACCTACAGGAAACCAGTTCAGCTCCCAGAGTAACTTCTAAACTCCCACATCCACTCAAGCCAAGTTGACCTATTCCCTTCAAAATAAATAAATAAATATTTTAGTAAACCTTTTCACATCTAAGTATGGCATATGTTCATGTTTGCCTGATGAAACAATTGTTCAAAAAATGAACAAATGAAAAGAGATCTGAAAAAAATACTTGATTTCTTTGCTTTTCCTTCAAGTAGTTTCCCCTTGCTATAACAAATGGAAGATACAATACAGTACAATAGATTTCAAGATTATCACAACTTAATTATAAGTTTTAGCTAAGTGGGGAAAATACTTACAATAGAAACAGCTTCAATTTCAAGCTTGTTTTCTGGCTAAAGTGATAACATCTCACACTTGCATTTTCCCATGAAAACTAATATTGACTAATCTAGTTCTCCTGTGTATAGAACATTTAAAAATATGAATTATTTCTAATATAATATTCTTGAAATCACTACATTTTGAAGATTTTTTTATGTCTGAAACCTTTACCATATCTATTGCAAATTATTTACTAGAGTTTTCAAGCTGAGTTATTCTTGTTTCACTCAAGAATTGTTATTCGTGAATCACTCACAAAACTTTATTATTGATAATAAAGTCAGTTGCCCCAATCCTTTCTTTTGCTGGTAGAATAAAAGTAGGTCTTCTGAACTCTAATTATTTGTTTATAATACATTGTTTATAATACACCTTGTTATGTTATATATTTGGGACTAATAGAATTTCACCTATGTAGTTTTGTTAGAAATTGACTTTTTTAAAAAAAACTATATTAAATAATAATTCTGGAAGCTTGGGTTATAAATGTTACAATAATTAATATTTCAACACAGCACACAGTGAGATTAGATGAATTTAATGCTATGTTTACACAGCATAGCTTAATAAAGTGAAATCTTTGGTTCTTCATTTCAAAAAAAAAAAACCCTTCATACAGCATAATAATCTATCAGTATATAACTAAAATAGCCTAAGGTTTTAATGGTCTTATATAAGTATTTCTAAATAGGATCAAAATATGCTTTTATACAACTTTTAGATCTGAAACACTGAAATTTCATGAAACAAAAAGTTCAAAACTCCAGGCCTTTTTTTATGATCAGTCATTTCCAGTTCATATTCCTTTAATATATAGGCAAGGCTTGCATTATATTCATGTGCGAAAACTTTTTATTATTCTTTTAAAGTTCATTTTCCATATTTGGAGCATTTTGCTTGGAGCTCTTTAAGCTCTTTCTTTGATTAGTTTCTACATTAGTTATATCCTGTCCAATTCTATAGTTTACTAGCTACCACAGTATCCTCTTAGATTTTATGTTCTATCGTTTGTTTCAGGAAACCTATTGTGCTCTACTGGAGCTATCCCTTTAGGGTTTGAAAAACAGTGCAAGACAGCACATTACATAACAACTTCCCTCTTCCAGCCTCACTTCCTTAAACATCCTTTTTTTAGATAATTATTCAAACTGCACTTACAATCCTGCTCTTTAAAGTAAGCCTGCTCATATGCATAATTGTGTTTTCATTTCACTCAATATTACTTCAGGCCTTTGAGTGATTTCATTGATTCCGAAAGATACATACCTCTTACTCTGTTTCTTCATGAGAAGCCTAACACTCTGAATAGAATTGATCCATAGGAACCCTTCCAAAGCAAACAGGTGTGCCTGAAATCTGTTCTGATGTCAGCATCTTGCTCCAAGAGAGACTGAGAAGGAAGCAGTGGGAAAAGATAAGTTTCCATGGAATACCCAAGCAATCCTATGGCAGTTCTATAGAATGCAACACAGAGTCGGAAATACAATGCAATACTTTATTTTTGACAAGGTTGATTAGACACACAAGGAATTTGTCTCTGGTGGAGAAATTTTCAACTGTACATGAAAAGCAACAGAATAATAATCATAATATGATACCAATAAGACGGGGTAGTAAAGAAGATGAGAAGAATAATATTAATAATGTTACAGCCACCCAACATGAGTAAATATACTTAGACATAAAACAATACTGTGACGACTAGGTGTTTGCAGAATGATGGCACAAGAGAAAAAACTGTCCCTGTTTCTAGATGTTTTATCATGCAATGTCCTATAGTATAGTAGCATCCTAAGGAGAGGAACTGATGTCCAGGGATGTTGGTAGATATTTTCTCAGTCCTCCTTCTGACCTCCTCAATATACAGGTCTTCAATGGAAGAAAGGCTGGTTGCAATTTTTCTGCAGTTCTAACTATGTGTTGGTGTCTATATCTATCTTGTTTACTTGCTGTACCAAACCAGACAGTTATCAAAGTGCAGATGACAGATTCAATAATTCAAACTCAATATGTTCAAGCTTTTGGTAGGCACACACAAGCCCTCACAAAACCTAAGATATGATGCCACGGTATCAGAAAGCTCATCCAAGTCAACTGAAGCAGCTTCAAAAATCTCCAGTCTGTGCAATCAAAGCAAGTCTGTAACTCTAACTTTTCCTCCTCAGTCCAGTTCTTTACTGTTTTGAACACAGGTTTTGTGATTTTCAGTTTCTGTTGATAGTCAGGGACAAAATGAACCATACAGTGATCAGAGAGACCTACAGGTCTCCTGAAACTCAATAAGGCCTACCTGATGTAAAGTATGACCCTTGTATGTCCACTATTTTAGGCAGCTGCTTCGTTCTATTCATGGAATGGACAAGACTCTGTCATGACTCTGTAACCTACTAAAACTTCAAAGGATGCAAATACATGTCAACATTTAGGATGATGTTACCTACTGTATATGCTGCTATGAAAAATTACAAATTAATTTGAAGACAATCACATTTGCCTCTTTTTTCAAGAAATATTCCATGAAAACTCCTAGATTATTATTATTATTATTTTTTAAAAAAACAACACAAAATTATATTGGAATTGGTTGGGTTGTTTTTTTTCTATTGATCAGTAGACTTGCAAATGTGAAGCTGACTAAAGTGATAAACATTTTAAGAAGAAAATATTCTGAGAAGCAGATTAATTCCCAATGGAGATTTAATCAATTGGCAACTAGTCACCTTTATGTCTACCTAATGATAATATGGGTTTAATTAAGACAAATTCTTAGTTTTACTTAAGGATGTTTGTGGAGAAATTCTAGAAGGGCACAATATTGACAATGTTCATACATGCTTTTTTAACCATCATACAGTATATCACGTCCATTCAGAAAAATTCAGAAGACACAAATTTGATCTAACCGGAACCAAAGTTGAACCCTGAAGAGAAATAAAGGAGAGAAAGAGAATTTCTTGAAGTATGGTTTTCCACCAATAAGTCAATAAATAGACATATTGACATTGATCTAGTCTACCATCACTGAGAACAAAAGAATCACAATCAACAATGATTCCAAAGATAGCATTTAAAATGAACAAACAGGCATGTCATGATAAAACAACAAAAATCATAACCCATCAGCTCACAAGAAATTGCACCAGATCTCAGTAACAACAGTCAGTCAATCAAACAATCTGAATCCAAACCCCCATTGTGCATGCACCCACATCCCCCGCCAGCCAGCTGATTGTTGGGTATCTGCTACACATGCACATGCAGCATGCAGGGGGGTTGCGTGTGCATGCTCAGAGGTGTGCGGTCTGGGGGGGTCGCATATGCATGTGCAGAGGCATGTAGTGTGCATGCAGGGGGTCTTGCACATGTGCAGGGGGCAGGGGAGTCACATATGCATTGCATCATGGGTTCAGGCACTTTTGGCACGCAATGTGGAAAAGGTTCACCACCACAGCTCTAGAATATATTTTTTATTAATCTTTACATCTTTAAAATCTGTGGACTCTAATTCCTAGAATTCTCCCACCAGTATGAATTTTAGGAATTGAAGTCAACACTTATTAAAGTTGTTAGTATTGAGAAGCACTGCTCTAAAACTTCTGGAATGTTTCAAGGTGTCTGTTCTTGCTATGAAGTAGGTGTTTTAGTACTATTGTTACTCAGAATATAAGATTGGAATCTGACAATAGATTCCAATCTTGGAAGCTATTGTTGACTGTGGAATGTACTGATGATTTTGGTCTGGTCACCATCTCACAACCCAACTATCATTCAAGGTTCTATTGTGATAAAAAAGAGGAAAGGCTATTTCATATGCACTGCATATACAGTATCTAGTTACAAAAGCAAGATAGTGGAATCATAGTGCAATTGAAATCCAACCTCTTAACAGAAACATGATCACCAACATAGAAAAGGATAAGATTGTGTTTCTGTCAAACATTTATTACCAACATTTTTACACACATATGCAGGAACACATCACTGATATTTTTACAATACAATGCCCAATGTACAATGCTTCAATCTCTAGAGTAGAGCTTCTACACCTTTTTGTACCACTTTGAGAGTCTAATAAATGGGTCCCAGTTATCAAAAAGAACAAATATGTGACATGGAGATATATGTAAAAATAATATTATAATTTTCCCTTGAAATCCATCCATAGATCTCAGGTTAACAACCCCTTCTTAAATTGGCCTATTTCGACTAGGTGACAAAATGTGCTGATAAAAAAAATTATACTCTCTGCAAACTGGTATTTTTATAATGCCACATACAAGTATACAATACAAGTTTGCAATGCAGCAATACAGCACATATTTTGTCACTTGCCTCTCTGCAGACACTTGTGATCAGATTGCAATAAAGTAGACATTAAGATTAATGGAGACTCTTAATAAATGGATTTCAGTAAAGCACAAGGTAGAATAATTGAGTCTTAAGTTAGATGTAATAAATTTATCTCTTGATTTGGGATGGGGGAGGCTTAAACTAAATCTACTTAATCTGAAATGGATTTAATATAGATATACTCTACTTTGAAAATTAGACTTAGACACTGCATAATATAAAATGTAAATCAAACAACTAAAGTATTTGCTTGACTATGGTGCTAGGCTTCTTAGCATAACTACTAGTAAAAATTCTTTGCCCTTTTTTCCTGGAGAATATTTATTTTTACTTAATTTCTTTTTTCAAAATGAGGTGATCTCTAAGTAGGAACCTTCAGGTCTAGTTTGAACCAATGACAAAACAATCTTAATCTCAGGTGTAAGTAATAAAATTTGTCAATCATAATATTAAACAAGTTAAAGGAATCATAATATTATACAAGTGATAAGATTATAAGAACCAGCTGGGTAACTTTGGGCAGTCATTCTCTCTCAGTCCAATTCATCTCACAGGGTGGAAGGAAAGTGAGAGGAGGAAGAAGCATGAGGCATGTTCAACACACGCACACACACACACACACACGCACATCTCAGAAACTTTAGAATTACTTTCCATAGACTCTTCTACTAACGTTTCTGGGATGCTAGAATCTTAAGCTTCTTGTAACAAACTTTAGAACAAGAATACACCATTTTAATGTAATGTTCTGATTCTATGGAAAGTAATTTCAGTATTAGTTTTTAACACAACTTAAACCGTGTCATTTGTTTTGTTTTGATAAAATGTACAAAAGGCATTTGTTATTTGTTAAATATCAGTTGTGGTCCTTAGATCTCTCTAAGGACCACAATTGATATTTAACAAAATAACAACTCTCTAGTGCTAGTTATTTGTCAAATGCTTTGAATGTATCTCTTTTATTGGGAAATACAATAAAAGAAATACATTTTCTATGAAGCAGGCTACTTACCTGGTGAATCATCTTCTATTGCATTTGAAACTCATAATAAGCAAGTTTCTTGAGAATAAACAGATAAATTGACTTAAACTTCTTGTCATGCATTTCAGTTGTATTAGCCTTGTTACACTGAAAAACAAGCCTTGTTCAAAACTAGTGTGCTTAAAAAGATCATGTGGCATAAAATCTAGCTATTTTCCTGCTTTTTTGAATCACTACACAATTCCCAAAGCATTTGAGTATTTTATCTCCAAGGTCAAGTTTGGGGTATGCATTGGAAGAAGTAAACTGAATGTGTCCCTCAGGTCATAGTAAAAAAATGAATGGATGTTTTAATATTCATAAACAAAAATTAAGCAGGAAAGAGAAAAAAACCATGTATTATAATACAATATCATGCATTATTAAAGTGTACAAAAACTCAGTAAACTATTTAGATTTCAGGAGCTCAAGATAGTCTAAATAAAAATAAATGCCATTTAAGCTGACAAACTAAAATACATTTTTTTCCCTAATAGATCTAAACGTCCTATTTTACCCAGTCCAGATCAGTTATAATTAAAAGTTTAAAACTGATCTGAAACTATTGCAACAGTATACTAATTTCATTCCAGTATATATTTTGTAATACTTTTAGAGGACATTTTTGGCTCTTTCAATCTGGGCCAGAATGGACAATAGAAAAAGTATTTGGAAGATGCCAGGTTTCTCACTTCTCATATTAACAGATTGGAACATTCAATCATGCAACCACCTGACTCACAGACGAACACAATACAGAAGCCTGATGATGGCAGATGAGATTCAGCCGAACATTGCTACAACTGTAAAAACACAACTATGATGATGTGGGAAAATTCCCGAACAAAGCTGAATACCATACATGTAAGTACCTGCGAAAACTTAAGAATATATATATGTATATGTATATATATGGTGTCTGCTTGGGAGAGAGTGGTCCTTAACTTATAAATCTAGGTTCAGAATTGCATCATGAATGCAATATATACTTACCATGGTTATGCATTTAGGGGAAAATGGGTGGAAGAACAGAAGCATTGAAGCTTCATAAAATAAACATCGCCTATAGATATCTCCCCAAATTGTTACCTTGTAAAAGTATTGGACTACAACACTCATTGTTCTGAACCAGCATGATCAATGGTAATGGACGATGAATATTGTAAGCTAACCTATCTAGAAGGCATCACAGCACTGAAGACTGCCGTATGGGATTCCTTATTAATTGTTTGAGGATGATGCTATAGGGTGTGTGTGTGTGTGTGTGTGTGTGTGTGTGTGCATGCTTTCAGGCATAGTTATGTTGAGCTTCAAAATAGCATTAATTTGAAGAAGTTAAGCCAAATGCTTGGTTGAAGCAATGCCCCAATAGATTCTTGATCTGGATTATAAAAGAGGACTTTGTGGGCACACCCATTCATGGAAACATTTACTTTTCTCCAGAGTGAAATGTTTACTGAATTATTTTATTCACTACTGACTGATTGATTTTGCTCAGTAGGTTTATATACTGCTCCAATTGATAATTGTCTCTGAGCAGCTCACACATCTAATTCAGGAACCAGCTTTTAAAAAGTTAAAATCTTAGTAAAACTTTCACAAATAACAAACTAAAAGTATAGCAAAGCTCCTGAAAACCCCATGATTTCAAACATCTCTTGATAGAAGAGCCATCTTACTTTTCAGACCTCAAAGCCTTTCTGAAACAGTCTTCACTTAAAGGTTTTTAATGGAATCATCCTGCTTTGATTAGAGGAATCAAGATGAAGTGGTTCATTTCTTTAAAGTGAAGGAACTGCTTCAAACCTGATTGCTTTGATCATTTGAAATGAAATCACACTTTAGATCACAGAAGAGCTGAACTTCATGACCTCTGTCATTTGGAAAACACTATAGTTTCTGTAGTGGGTCATAAGGGGCAACATAAGGAGCTTAGCTAATAAAGAGAAATATATGAAGTAAGGAGTATATGCAAACAGGAATGTACCTAGATTTAAAGAAAGTAAACAGTAGTAACCAGAATTGGCATAATCAACTTAGTCCAAAACTCATCAGAATTCATCTCTGCTATACAGGTACACCTTGACTTATAGCCACAACTGAGCTCAAAATTTCTGTGGTTAAGTGAGACATTTGTTAAATGAGTTTTGTCCATTTTATTACCTTTCTTACCACAATTGTTAGGTGAATCACTGCAGTTGTTCATGTGATGACCTGGAGTGTAACACAAATGTAACAAAATCCAAAGCATGAATAAATATCCTTTAATGCCTCCAACTTGGCCCCACTGTTCAATAATTCTCCTTTGGAGATAAACTGTATTCAAAAAGAGTCTTCAAAAGAAAGCAATACAGTCCAAACTTAATGAGCAGATAGAGGTGAAATAAAAAAACTAAAACAAAATACAATGAAGGAATTTTCACAATGGACCAGGATAACTAATGACCTAACTAACTAATTACCAACTTCAAGGCACAGTCTGTTTGAAGAATGCCAACCAACTTTTATTTCAGCCCAAAATAATACACACTTTGCTTCTGGCATTGCTGTGGTTTAACCATCTCTCTTATATACTATTCTCCCCAGCTACAACCAGTGAAGGGGTTTATGGACGCTTCCTCTTTTGTAAGCCAAGTTGTTGCCTTCTCTATTCCTCCCTGTATGTCCTAGGATGAAGAGGGGATGGGCCTGGTTCTTCCTCTGACTGCTCAGCCGGCCTCTGCCTTTCCCCAGCCTTCTCCACAACCTCTGGAGCCACACCTCCACTTCCTCTTGGTTGTTCCTACTCTCCCTCAGAGTCTGACGCTAACAAGGGCATGACAGTTCAGTTAGTAACAAGTGAAATTGGCTTCCCCATTGATTTTACTTGTCAGAACATTACAAAAGGTGGCCACATCACCCTGGGACACTGTGACTGTCATAAATAAGAGTCAGTTTCCAAGCATCTGAATTTTGATTGTGTGAATATGGGGATGCTGCAATGGTCATAAAGGCCCGGTCCCACTAGCCGATGGACGCAAAATGTATGCAAAAAGGACACAGCAGATGAGCAAAATTTCGGGGACGGCTCCATCCGTTGTCATCCGCTCCAAAAAATGGTGAACATTTGCATAAACAGAACAGAAAAGAATGGAAAAGAACAGATGTGGGTAGTATGTAGTGGGGATGTTAAACAGATGTTCATAGGAAGCCTAGCGGATGAAAGTCGATGGAAGCAGATGATACCTTGGAAGGGGTTCTGGGAGAGAATTGCGAAGCGGATGCATAGCGGAAGGGGCGGATGCATAGCGGATGAAGCGGATGCATCACAGACGCCTATAGCACACTGTGGTTCTGGCCCTCCAGTCTGCCTCTCTGCCTGCATCCCCTGGAGCTGGGGTGGGGTGGGGGCAGTTTGGCCTCTGGTGGATACTGCTTCTTCCTCCATTTTCTGACAGCAGGGCGTCATCCTCCATGGGATCCTCCAAGTCTGCCGGCATGGGGAGTGCAGCTGTTGGGGGTGTGTCTCTGCTGTGGGGCGCCTCTGAAGACTCCTGCCTGGACAGGGTGGCTTGTCTCCTGGCTGGAAGAGGACTGCCTGTCTGTGGGCTGTCTGAGGGAGAGGGGTCTCAGAGGGGCTGCTGCTCGGTGGCAGATCTCACCCTTCAGGAAACTGCACTTGGCCATGACATACATCTCACGGTCAGTGAGCTTGACAGCGGCCTGCCCGTTTTCTTGAGGTGTAGCTTGGCATACCAGGTGTACATGTGCTTCCACCATCCAAGAGTAGCTTCTGCAGTTTACCCCAGGCTCCCTGCCTTGTTTCTCAAAAGCTGCCTTTGCTTCTTCTTGGTGCCCCAATACAGTTTGTGGCCCTTTTCCAGAGGTACTCATCTCCCTCAGCCATTCCAGCACATCATCCTCATGCTCCTTGGAAACGGTGTACTGTTTCCTTCTCCCTTCTCCTTCCCTTTCCTCTTCCTCCCTCTGGCAGGGGCTTCAGCAGGGTCTTCAGGGGTTTGATCAGCAGGACCTTCAGGGGCTTTGATCAGCAGGGCCTTCAGGGGCTTGAAGCAGCAGGACCTTCAGCAGCAGGGTTTGAGGGCCTTGGGGCTGGTCCACCACAGCAGCAGCAGCAGCTTCAGAGTCAGTGCCAGGGGGTGGGATGCTGGTTCTGGCCTTCTTCAATCTTGCCAGGGCTTGACAAGTAGGCATGAGCTTCCTCTTCTTGCCTGACTGATGAACCATGGTGTTCCTGCAAGATGTATGTGGCAGGACATCTTTCCCCTGTATGCAGAACTGTGTGCATGCTGCATCCTTTTATATCCGCAGAGCTGATGCAATTCATACTCCCTGCATGCGCAGTGAATGCTTTGCATCTGATATACAACTGCGCGGCATCCCCTTTGTTTCC
>BHFT01064202.1:0-47799 GCA_004320025.1 Laticauda laticaudata
CGGGTACTTACATGTATGGTATTCAGCTTTGTTCAGGTATTTTCCCACGTCATTATAGTTGTGCTTTTAAAGTTGTGGCAACGTTTTGGCAGAATCTCATCTGCAATCATACAGAATGATGATGGCAGATGAGATTCTGCCGAAACGTCACTACAACTTTAAAAGCATAACTATAATGACGTGGGAAAATACCCGAACAAAGCCGAATACCATACATACATTCATACCTACCTACATACATACATACATATTTATATATATATTTAAAAAAACAAAAACAAAGAGGGGGCCAGAACTAAAACAGAATACCAACAAATAGCCCAAATCTGCAAAGAGTGAGTCAGGAAAGTTAAAGCCCAGAATGAGCTAAAACTAGCAAATGGTGCCAAAAAAATCATAAAAGCTTCTTTTAATAAGTTAAGGAAATGATCAGTCCACTAATGGCAGAAGATGGCAAGAAGGTGACAGGCAGCAGGGAGGAAGCAGAACTGTTTTATTCCTCCTTTGCAACTATTTTTGGACTGTAAATATTTCAGTGTCATTCTAGGTCAGTCTGAATGTGAGAGAGTAAAGTTCGTTGGTTGGCAAGACTTGTATACAGGTAGTTCTCAATTTATGACTACAATTGGACCAGAATGTGTTTATTGCTAAGCAAGATAGTTGTTGGGAGTCACAACCTTTTTCCGTTTTTGCCGTGGTTATAAAGCAAATAACTGCAGCTATTAAATGAATCATGCAGTTGTTAAGCGAATTTGCTTGCCCCGTTGAGTTTGCTTGTCGGATGTTAGCTGGGAAGGTTGCAGATTATGATCACATGACCTTGGGATGCTACATTCAAAACACACACACACGTGCACACACACACACACACGTGTTGCCAAGTGTCCAAATTTTTATCCTGTGACTGTAAAGATGCTGTAATGATCCTAAGAGCCAGTTGTAAATCACTTTTCTCAGTGCTGTTGTAAATTTGAATGGTCACTAAACGAATGATTGTAAGTTGAGGATTACCTATATATATTTCTGCTGTGTCCGTTATGCATGTGCTTATTTATGTGTAAATTTGTGACCAGTCCTCGCATTTACAACAGCAGCGTTCCTGTGGCCGTATGGCTGACACTCAGGTTCTTCCAATCGGTGAGTGTTTATGACTGTTGTAGCATCCTTTGGTCACATGATTTCCATTTGCACGTTTTACAACTGGCTTTAGACAAGCAATGGAGAAGTTTGTAACCACACAGTTATGAATGTTTTATACCTGAGGAGGAGAAATGTCCTTGGCATATGTAAGATATATTTGATCAGTGAGTCATTTCTCTTAATTCCAAAAGAGTAAAACCTTTAGAGCCACAAAGTTATCTTTGGAATGTTTGCATAACCTTGAGATAGTGTTTACCTTGTTTTCTCTAGTCAATGCTGTAGGATATTTGTTTTAGTGAAATATTTCTTTTAATTATCTAATTATTTACATTCCAGTTGTTCACATCATTTTAAATAAATTGTTAATGGGTAGAAATAAATTTGCTCTAATTTCTTTGAGTTCCCAATAGTCTATAAGCTCGATGAATGATATTTTTAACGTTCATTAAAAAAGTTATGAAATCTCTACAGAAAACAGTGGTCAGGGATTTGAACCATCTTTCCAAAGTGGATATATTATATTTTTGGGGGGAGAAAGAGGGAAACCAGCAAATGCAATAATCTTTGATCAAAGACTAAGGATACTATTTTTAGAAATATTTCACTAAAAATATTTAGAAAAGGGAGGTTAAGATATCTAGCATAGTACATAAGCATTAAAAATAATTAAGAGGAGGGGAAAAAAACCTGGTTATATGCTGCAGAGAGACTTCATCTTGAGCCACCAGGATTTTAAGCCATCGACAAGAAATTACCAAATGTGCAAAGAGAACAGTTTCAAATCATCTGCATAAGTGAAATGCTGTACCAAAAATAAACCATTTTAAACGTACAACAAATTATTAACACTCCCATTGAAAATCAAGCATTCACATCTTGGAAAATGGATTTCAAATTTACCACAGCACCAAAAAAACCTGACATAACCAGTTTTCTCACTTAGAACACTTGTAGCATTTCCACAGTCACATGATCAAAAATCAGGCGCTT
The DNA here is from genome assembly GCA_004320025.1 of Laticauda laticaudata. NCBI lineage: Eukaryota > Metazoa > Chordata > Lepidosauria > Squamata > Elapidae > Laticauda > Laticauda laticaudata. The sequence goes on from BHFT01064202.1 coordinate 2,131, forward strand.
GCCAACTGGTATGTGTTTATGGCAGCTGCACTGTCCTGGGGTCATGTGATCACCATTTGTAACCTTCCCAGCCAGTTTCTGACAAGCAAAGTCAATAATGGAAGCCATTTTAAGTGCATGATTCACTTAAGTGCAGTGGTTCACTTAACAATTATGGCAAAAATAGCTGTAAAATCAAAAGTTACTTCATACCTGCCTCACTTAGCAACAGAAATGTTGGACTCAATTTTGGTTGTAAGTCAAGGACAACCTGTATTGCCTTTAATTAAAAACAAAACAAAACTATTTCCTAAAATGTGGATGCTTGGTTTTCAATGGAAGAGTTAATAATTTGGTATACGTTTATAATGGTTTCTTTATGGTATCTGCCCTTTATACTACCCACTCCCTTAACCACCCCACCTCACAGAGTTGTTGATGTGGAGAAGATAGGAGGAGGGGGCCTTTTGTACAAATTAAATGCAGGACACAAATTGGATAAGTAAGGGTTAGGGCTAGGGTTAGGACACAAATCGGGTAAGTTGCTTAGACAGCAGGCCAACACAAATCTGAGGCTCATTTGGCCAGTAATCAGCTTAAAATACTTCTAATTATTCAAGTAACCAAAATATTTGTAGCTATTTTAAAAGCTCATGTTTTGTACAACTATGGAATGGGGACATTTGGCTTGTCTCCTTTGACCCCAGTTGGATGAGAGTTGGGGGAGAATGTGAGTTGGCTTCACCACTGTTGGAACAGTGAGGAATGGATAAGACTCATTAGAATCATCACAATGATGTATCTGGCATTGGTAAGTAAAGGTAAAGGTTCCCCACCCACATATGTGCTAATCGTTTCCGGCTCTAGGCGGCAGTGTTCATCTGTGTTACAAAGCCAAAGAGCCAGCAGTGCCCGAAGACGTCTCCGTGGTCATGTGGCCGGCATGACTGAATGCCGAAGGCACACAGAATGCTGTTCCCTTCCCACCAAAGAGGTCCCTATTTTTCTACTTGCATTTTTACATGCTTTCGAACTGCTTAGTTGGCAGAAGCTGGGACAAGTAATGGGAGCTCACTCCATTACGCGGCGCTGGGGATTCAAACCACCGAACTGCTGGCCTTTCTGATCGACCAGTTTAGCTTCTTAGCCACTGAGCCACTGCGCCCCTTTCTGGCATTGGTAGAAGTAACAGAATAACAGGAAGACCTCTTGGAGGTCTTCAAATTTCAATCATCTGCTCAAGCAGGAGGCCCATCCTGTTCCAGACAAGTGGCTGTCCAGTGTCTTCTTAAAAGCCTCCAGTGATGGAGGACGCATTATTTCTCCAGGCAATCAGAATCTTTGGGATCTGAATTCTGTTTCTGCATCCCAATGGAGAAGATCAGCTCCGCTGTGTTGGGTGACAGGAATTGTTCCAATGGGGTGCAGGAATGAAGAACTTTGGGATCTGAGATCCAGATTCTGCATCTTGCTGGAGGAGTTTGCTCTCCTCCAGACATGGAAAGGAACGATTTGGTGGGCGGTGATAATAGATCTTGAATCTTTGGAATCTGAGCTGTGTTTCCAAAGATCAGAAGATCTTCTGTGAGCAGAAAATCCCAACTGTAAAGAATGAATTGGGAAGTTGCAAAAGCATTTCAGAAACGATAGCAAACTATTTCTGCCTAGTTAACAAAACTACATGAACTACTCCAGCTATTCTAATTTTTACTTGATTCATTTCTTCAGAACTATTCTTTCGCATTCAGAGCAGTTACTAAATGAGTAATTATTAAAAGTAATCTAATTTATATTTGTAATGATGGACATTTTTTAAAATTAAATAGTTTAGCTAAAAGCTGAATCTCAGTCTTGTCCATCTTAGTTTGTAGAAGTGGTACTTTTAAATCTTGCCATTGTTTGTGCCTTTTTATTGTATCACAAATGAAATACATTGTACTTTGCTATGGTAAAACATTAAGTGAAAACCTGAAATTAAAGTCTGGTTAAAATACAGTTTTTATTTTAATTAATCATGATCTTTGAAGAAACTGAAATGACTCATTACTAGTTTCAAGTTGATGCTTCATTATCTGCTTGTTAAAAATCCGCCTCATACGAACAGAGATTGTTGTGGAATAGTGTTGCCATGACTTCATAATATTTTCCTAAATATGCTTATTTTTATTTAGTCATTGCATAGCATTAGTGCTGGGAACAGGTTTTAGTATTAATTTATTCTTAGTCCATGAGAAAGTGGTTTATTAATAGAAATGCTTTGACTTCTCTGTTTCAAAAAAATGTGTATAGTTTTATCATTAATGTAAAAGTAAAACGAAAAGCTTTACATGATTTGTACAAATATATTTTTAAACATGATATAATGGATTTTAAGATATGTTTAAATACATATCATATAGGATTAAAAATCTTATAATCTTTTGGACTCTTCAATTTATTTTCATTTTCAACCATTCTGTTTGCAATTTTTCAATCTTATCTTTGCCACTTCCCTCTTATTTAAATAATGGGTTGAAAATCTTGCTGGGTTTTATTCTGGGCCTTAATATCATACTAATGATTTTGTTTGTCTTCTATCATCTTCATTTTCCTTCTGTAGTATTGTATATGACTTCAGATCGTGCATATTTTTCCTTGGCATGAAAAAGTAGTGAAATTCTCTGGATCTGCATCTTTCTTGGTCTCCCTTTCCTTTAGCATATCAAAGTGCTTCAGCAATGCAGAGCAGAGATTTGGCACCTGATCTGTTAGCATATCATTGGGTGTACCTATCCTACTGAACAGCTTCAGCACAGTATTTCATTAGCAGTGACTTTGCAATTAATATCTACAAGGTTGTCTTATTCTATAACCAAAGATACAGAATACAGGCAGTCCTCTACTTATAACCACAATGGAGCCCAAGATTTCTGTGGCTAACTGAGGCAGTTGTTAAGTGAATTTTGCCTCATTTTATGACCTTTCTTGCCATACTTGCGAAGTGGATCACTGCAGTTCAGTTAACAGTTGTTAAGTTAATCTGGCTTGCCCGTTGACTTCGCTTGTCAGAAGGCTGGAAAAGGTGATCACATGACCCCGAGAAACTACAACTGTCATAAATATGAGTCAGTTGTCAAATAAGTAGATTTTGATCACACAATCATGGGGATGACACAACAGCCGCATGTTTTTTAAAAATAGTCAAAAGTCATTTTTTTAGTAAATTCAAACAGTCACGAAATGAACTGTTGTAAGTTGAGGTCTCCCTCTGCAAGATAACAGAGTTGGAAGGGACTTGGGAGATCTTCTAGTTCAATCTCCTGCCCATTTGTCTGGAATCGTATAATTCTATATGATTCCAGACAAATGGCTGTCCAATTTCTTCTTAAAAACCTCCAGTGATGAAGCATCCACAACTTCTGAAGTCAAGTTGTCCCACTGATTAATTGTTCTTGCTGTCAGGAAATTTCTCCTTAATCTTAGGTTGGATCTCTCTTGGATAAGTTTCCATCCATTACTTCTTGTCTTCCCTCCAGTGCTTTGGAGAATAGATTGTCCTGCTTTTCTTTGTGAAAGCCTTTCAAATATTTGAAGACTGCTATAATGTCATCCCGAATTCTTCTTCTGGTTAGAATAGGCATACTCAGTTCCTGCAACCGTTCATCATATGTTTTAGCCTTCAGACCCCTAATTATCTTTTTGTTCTTCTCTGCACTCTTTCTAAAGTCTCAACATCATTTTTGTATTATGGTGATATAACTAGACTCAGGATTTCATGGATGGTTTTACCAAGGCAGGATATAGCAGTACTATCACTTCACATGATCTTGATCTTATTCATCTGTTGATTCAGTCTAGGACTGCATTGGCTTTTTTGGCAGCTGCAGCACAGTGCTGGCTCATACTTAAATGCTTGTCTGCTGGGACTCCCAGAACCCTCTTACAGTTACTACAGTTACTACTGTTGAGCCAAACATCCAGCCTAGTCTATATCTGTGCATTTGTTTTTTCTTGCCTTTTCTCACCAGTGAATTGCATTTTGTTGGATAGGACCCAGTGTTTAAGTCCATCGAGATCCTTTGTCTGTCAAGAACTTCTAAAGTGTTGGCTATTTCCCCTAGCGTGGTGTTGTCCACAAATTTGGTGAGTTGCTTTTTTCTATCTCTTCATCTAAAGCAGGGATGTCAAACTCGATTTTATGAAGGGGCACATGACAGTTGTGTTTGACCTTGGGGGACCGGAGTGGGCATGGCCAGGGTGGGTGAGGCCAGCTCAACATCACTCGTATCGGGGGCCCAAGTGCTCTTCTAGTAAAAACGGCCTCCTGAGCTCCGTTTTGACTACAACAGACTCTTGCAACCTTCTACCAGCGAAAATGGAGCTTGGGAGAGCCGCACAGAGCCCTCCTGAGCTCCGTTTTTGCTAGCAGAGGCACTGCAGGCTAATCCAGCACAGTTGGGCCACATCTAAGCACCCCGTGGGCCAGATCCACCCCTTGAGTTTGACACCCCTGATCTAAACTGAAGATGTTGGAAGAGCACTGGGCCTAAGACAGAACTTTGGGTACCACATTGCTAACTTTCCCCTGTGTAAATATAGTTCCATTGAGGACTACATGTTGAATGTGGTTTGTCAGCCAGTTGCGAATCCATCTGGTAGTGATAGCTGGTAGCTGTCTATCCCACATTTTGGGGGCTGTTTTTTTTTCCTTTTGTGTACAGTCAGATGCAAAGAATGAATTAAGCAGTTCTCCTTTCTCGTTTTCATCTCCTTATCATTTTCTCCCATTAGCAGACTCATTTTTTCCCCTTGATGTGTTTCTTGATCTTTACACATTGAAAGAAATTTTTTTCATTATTATTTTTGACATTTTTGGCAACTCTTAATTCTTTCCAGGTCTTAGCTTTCCTGACTTTATCTTTGCAGATTCGGGCTACCTGCTGGTATGCTGCCTTAGTTATGTGCCCCCTTTCCATTTTTTATACTTTTCTTTTTGTCTTTCAGTTAAACAAACATATCTTTTTCAGGCCAATCTCTGGCATGTTGAACTAGATATCTCCTATCTCAGTCTTCTGATTCCCCCAGAACCCTCTGCACAAGATAGATTTTGTTCCACACCTGGCCTCACTTTCATTGAGAACAATTCTCTGGATTGCCTGCTTCTCTCCTTTTGGAAGGAGAGAAGAATATTCAGTGAACATCTTACTGTCTGTCCATTGCTCTTACTTGCTCTTCCTCAAGAGTCTTACAAAAGTATCACAGAGGTCATAAAGCACTTGTAGTTTCTACCTTTAGTTCCCAATAAATATTTTAAGAAGAGGAAAATATTCAGTGAACATCTTATTGTGCCTTGCTCTTCCTTAAGAGTCTTACAAAAGTATCACAGAGGTCATAAAGCACTTGTAGTGTTTACCTTTAGTTCCCAATAAATATTTTAAGAAGAGGAAAACATTCAGTGAACATATTATTGTACCTTGCTCTTCCTCAAGAGTCTTCCAAGCTGCTCTTTAAAGCAACAATGTCAATATTCATTTCATCCCAGGAGGCAGCATTGCCAGTCTCTTACAGATTTTATAGATTTTCAGCAGCTAGCGTTGCCTAAATCCATCTTAAATTTGCCAGCCAGCACATCTTGCCTATTAGGTTTCTCTTTCTTCCTCATCCCATGGTTCCCTCCTCTCCCTTTTTAAAAACTATCTCTGCCAACTCAGCATCCCCACTTCTTTTCCCCTATTCTTAATTTCTACCTAGTTCACTCGAGCAAAGTGAGGGTGTTTGGTCTGCCTTTGTACCTCCTGAACAAATTCAGGAGAGGCATGGCACAATGTACAAAACAAAACTACAATATACAAATCTTTTGAAGCAAATGAAATAACAGGGACTGGTCAAGGGAAGAAATGTACTAGAAATGTGCTAGAAAAGAATGGTGAAGCCCAAATAAATCCCAGTTATTTTAGTCATGTATTCCCCAAATATGCTTAGGTAATCAAAATTTAAAAAATGCAATCCATGCCTATAGAGACTATTACATAGCTTAAAACAAGATTACCAAGGACAGTGTTTGTTATTGGACATAAATTAATAGTATAAAGATTGGAATGAGCAAGAAATTTCTGATGAATCTTAACTATTGGGTGTTTAGATTCGATCAACAAAAGCTGTATTTCCAGGCAGAAATAAGTACAAAGAATCAAAAGAGTGACTCTTAAAGATTGTTTATTTTGCAAGTTAAACTTCAAGATTAAGCTTTATTTTTATCCTGCTGAAGCTCTGGAGTGATTAGTCAGCTTTATGTTAAGTTAGAAGCTAAGTAGACATTTGTATGTATCAGCAGATCTCAGAGTGCAATTTTATGTCATGGAACAAACACGTACACATTGCGGCTGTTGATTCCTCTGCAGTTTTCTGAGACATAATTGTTGTTTCAAATAGTCTCTCTCATCATTTCTCAAGAATGAAACTGTTAGACTGGATTCTTGGGGCAGAATGTCACAGTTCATGTCCACTGAAAAATATTCAGGAAAGCGCCAGTTATGCCCAGGCTTTGTCATAGCTGATGTCATTAAGAGAGATCAAAAGGGTTGCATCAGAAAAATTCACTTCCAGTTTTCTGACTAGCCAAATTTACAATAGCTGCTGTACTGTAAGATCTCATCAAGAGCTCTGCTATTCTGATGCAATATGACTATGACATATGTTTTTTTCAGTTTTAACATTAAATGTATAGTTGCCCTTTAATATTTTATTGGTGTTAGCAGTCACCAGGATTTTATAAGGCCACGTTTGGCAGGATAAAAAGAGATATCAAATTGTATTTTTTTTTTAAAAGAAACGAGAGAAAATGTGTTTCTTATTAAACCATGTTTTTGTTTTTAATTTGCAGAATTTGAAGAACCAGGATTTACAGACGCTGGATTGAGACAAGGTGGCTTGAGATGTCTGGCTCTTATGAGGATTCTGTTGAGGTTTTTAGTGATAGCTTTTGGGAGGTAATTATAATTTCGTTTAAGCATGTCTGAAACAGAATGTTGATTGGCGGGTTGTGCAAAACATTGTGAGCTCAAAATGTTTGCAGTGTTCTGAACTTGAAACAGGAACACAGCTGTACTATAAAACAAATTCAATGATTGGGGAAGTGTCTTTTCAGAAATGTGATAAAAAAATTAATTGCTGCTACAGATAGTCCCTAATTTATAATCAGTCATTAAATGATCAATTGAAATTACAATTACTTCAAAAAGAGTGCTTTACAACTGAGAGTGACTGGGTCAAAGTCACCCAGCCAGCTTTTCCTCACCGGCTTTCATGCCTAAGGCAGAATGAGTACAGGGGCGCAGTGGTTAGAATGCAGTACTGCAGGTCACTTCTGCTGACTGCAGGCTGCTTGCAATTTGGCAGTTCAAATCCCACCAGGCTCAAGATTGATTCTGTTCTGAACAAGGCTTTCTAGACCATAATTATTCACACACTTATTTTAAAAACAAGTCTAATTTTATTGCAACACTGGAAATTGTTTTGATTCCCAGCTGGAATTAATCTCAAACAGTCCCTTGAGATAAGTGCCCACTTTTCTTTCCTGTGAAGTGCTGCCAATAACAGAAGTATCAAATGAACTAGGAAAAAAAAACAATCAAAGTACAAAGAGCTTCAAGAATGAATCTGAACCAAATGAACACCTTTGCTTCCTGCAAAGGTTTCGTCATCTTTGCCTGTCCTGAACACCTTATGGGAGGGACAGTCACCACCCAGCCTTACTCCCGAGTCGCCCTTTTCTTCCCAGCTGCTCTCGCCTTCCAGCAGCTCTGTGCACACGTGCACTGGGAACAGACTCCCCTTGTTCTTCTGCCTCACTACTGCCAGACTCTGAAGGCTCCGAAGTCAGCACCCCATTCCCAGACGGTCTTGGCCTCATCTCTGCATCGGACACAGGACCCTCGTCCGAGTCCTCGCCAGACTCCCAGTCTGATCTCTGTTCTTCCCTACTGTCTGATTCCTCTGCCATCTGCACAGGCTGCCGGCGAACCACAAGAGATTCAGCCTTCCATCCTTCCAAGTTGGGTAAAATGGAAGTTCAATCATGTACGTTAAAAAGAAATAAAGACAATTTGATTCCAGTTTAAACGTATTTGGTTGGTTTTCACCAAATTGGAAACTAGTTTTGACATTGCAAGATGCATTTGTAAACGTTTTATCCTTTTGATAGGTTGGAAATTACAAGCGGACAGTGAGGCGCATCGATGATGGATATAGACTTTGTGGTGATCTTATGAACTGTATTCATGAGCGTGCAAGAATAGAAAAGGCTTATGCTCAACAGTTAACCGAATGGGCAAAACGATGGAGACAACTTGTAGAAAAAGGTAAACATGATCATACTTGGGCATATCATTTGGGTCTCTTTTGACTACAGAAAATAGGTGTTCCAAGCACTGTTTTATCAAACTGGGGGTATTTTAAATTTTAAACAGTTTGTTTCTTCTTTGGAACTTTTCTAGAAAGATTAAAAGACCACAAGAACACTTTCCTCTTAGATCAAAATGGCTAAATTTATGTTTTACAGGCAAAGAAATAAAGGGAGACTAGTATAGATCCGTTTCAAGCTATTTAGCTCTCATCAGGTAGCCATACCCTTCTGGGACTTGAGCCCAGGCTACTTGCATATTGGGTAGATGTATTAACCTCTAAGCCACAGGCTCTCCTCCCTTTGTCAGCTATAGCAGGGGAAATGTTTTTTTGTCAGGGCAACTTGGTCTATCCATTTATGGGATGGAGCATACTGTTTCTGTGGAAGCAGTATGTTCCATCCCATAATTGAGTAGACCCAAGTTACTCTGACAAAAAACAATCAAATGGCTAGTTTCGAATTCAAACATTTTGCATACTTCTTGTGACAGTATTTAGCCAACCTTGTTTGGGCTTGGAAACTAACCAGTATAGGATTAATATTTGAGTGAACATATCCATGGAACACAGGGCTGTAGATGTGCTGTTGATATTTGTCAGGTGTGAACAACTAGATCCAAATGGGAAGAGTTCAAGTAGCTACTTTATTGCCTATTGTATTTTATAGGAATCTTTTCAGATTTACAATTTACACCTGGACCAGACTAGATAAGGTTCAGCTGCATTCAAGGCAGGGAGTGGAGGGATCATCTGATATATAAAAAGAAATACTGGGATTTAAATTTGGCTCAGAAGTGGAAAACCCATCCCAAAAGAAGGTGCAGGAAAAATATTTTCATTTCCATTTTCCCAAAAAAATCATCCTGGATACATCAGTGACATTTGCAGGAGTCAAGCTTCAGGGAATATAGTTACAATTTTTATCAAATGACCAGGAAGCTGATTTGTATGAAGGCTTTTAAAAAAGTAAATAAAACAGAAAATTTTGCAAATGTTTGCTTAACCATTTTAATCCTTAAACCTACATGGATCCTTTTAGATCTTTGCACTCCATTTGTGGAGGTAATAAATGACAAAGAAATACAAATAACATCTTGATAATACTTCGGAGAAACCGTCAGTGGAATATATATTTATGCCTAAAATATGTTTTTTTAATTATGTTAAGAAATATAGTTTCATAACAGGCTTTACATATTGTAGAACGTTTACTTTTGCATTGATTTCAATTTGCTGTATTTAGCCAGGTATGTGCCTGGACAATTCTCATATTTGGGATTGCACAGAAGGTATCTTGATTCAGTTATTTTGGGTGAATATTTAGCAGTTCCTTTATTTAGTTTTTTTTTACTACTGTAACTTCTGACCAGATAGCTTATTTTTTTCAGTTGGTCCCCTTTCACTCTATTTTGTTAACAATACAGTAGTTCCTTTCCTGCCAATTTTCACCCAAGATTAGCCTTGCCATTCATCATTGATTCTCCGAATAGCCTAGTTCTGCACTCTTATCATTTCCATTTCTATCACGTAGAACCATAGTGTTGGGAGGGACATTTGAGGTCTTTTAGACCAACCCTTTGCTCAAGACAGGAGACCTTTGACAAATGGTTGTCCAATCTTTTATTGAAAACCTCCAGCTATGCAGCACCTACAATTCTCTCCCCCCCCCTCTCTCTCTCTCANCCCCCCCCTCTCTCTCTCACACACACACACACACACACACACACTCACACTGTAAAGGGTGTAGAAGTTACAGGACATTGGAGGAAAGAGTTCATGTCATACTTGAATTCACCGTAATGCAACTACAGATGAACCAATTTCACTAATATTTTAAACCTTAAGAATGCTGATTTCAACAAATTAAGAGCAAGCCTAGAAAGGAATTAATGGATGGAAATCCTAAGAAGGAAAAACAGTTCAAGCTTTGCAGTAGTGACAAATATCTGTAGCTCTGGTGTAGGATGAGGGTGAAGGTGCATTCTCCGAGTTTGTGGGTTGGTTTCCAAAGGTTTCATTACCAGGCTAGGTAACATCTTCAGCAGAGTTGAGGGGTGTCAGTGTGGTTCTGTTTATAAGGGCTTCAGGTGCGGGTATGTCAAGTGAGGGTGTTGTGATGGGTCAGCTGTGAGTCATCAGTGAGAGTCCTGTATATGGAGGTTACATTAGGCCAGGGTTGTTGGAAGGTGCTGGGGGGGTAGTTGCGTGGTATGGTTGAGGGTCAGTGCTGTCTCTGGATGGCTGTGCAGTTGTTTGGTTTCTGAGGAGTTCATAGACATGATGGAATTGCTTGCGGAGTGCCTGGCTTCGATGAACTCACAAGCATGGTGAATGATGAACTTCGATGAACTCACGATGAACTTCGATGAACTCACAAGCATGGTGGATGATAGGGTGGCCAGTGATTTTTTGTATTGCTCTAATCGAACCGGTGCTGTTTGGCGTTGATGTGGGTAGAGATGGGAGGATTTGAGATCATGGCGTTTGACCACCAGCTGGTGTTTTATTTATTGATTTGATTTGATTTGTCAATCTCTTACAAGATCTCTTACAAGATCATAGGTATAAGTATAAACATGAGTAAGAATACAGGAAATAGGTACAAATAAATGGGGACAATAGGACAGGGACAGTAGGCACGATGGTGCACATGCAGGCCCCTTACAGACCTCTTAGGAATGGGGTGAGGTCAATAGTGGATAGTTTAAGGTTAAAAGAGTGGGGGGTTAGAGGATGTAACAACAGAGTCAGGTAGTGCATTCTAGGCATTGACCACTTTGTTGCTGAAGTCGTACTTTCTGCAGTCAAATTTGGAGCAGTTTACATTGAGTTTGTATCTGTTGTATTGTTGTGGTTGAAGCTGAAGTAGTCATTGACTGGTAGGACATTGTAGCAGATAATTTTGTGTGCTACGCTTAAATCTAACCATAGGCGGTGTATTTCAAGGTTGTCCAAGCCCAAAATCTGGTGATATAGGGACCCTGGTTTTTAACTGACGTGATGTTTGTCCCAGGTAGAATTGGTTACAATGGTGACAGTTGATTTTGTAGATTACATTGTTTCTTTCCTCCTTCTGTATCTTGTCTTTGGTTTTGGATAATCCCTGGTCGAGTATGGCTGACTCTAGAGCTTTGCTTCTAATTCATTACTTGTTCAACAAATCATAGTTAACATGAACAGTGAACTGAACTACTGTTTGGTGTTTGGCCACCTTCTGTCTCTGTGAGAAAGAGTCACCCTGAGCATATTGAGATTTCCATATTTTGCTGCCTGATCTAGCTCAGAATTTTATGATAAGCATTGTACTCTTGCAATATGTCATCATCCCAGAACATTAAGAAGAAAACTATAGTCTTCTGAATCCTGCATATGGTCATAATCTTTCTGGGCTCACCAATCAATGCAAACAAAGCAAGTTGCATATGGAAGCCAGAAGGAAATGGATTCAGATACAGTTTCACCTAAGACGTGGTCTCCAACCTTGGCAACTTTAAGACTTGTGGACTTCAGCTCCCAGAATTCCAGTGAAGCTGGCTGAGGAATTCTGGGAGCTAAAGTCCACAAGTCTTAAAGTTAGGTTGGAGACCCCTGATCTAAGATACCTAAAATTGCAACTTCACTTTGAGGGCAGGATATTTACAATTGGTCATAGTCATTATATAATCTTTATATAGTCATTGTATAATCATTATATAATTTTGTACATTGTGCCACTATCTCCCCACACTTTCTTTGCCAAAAGAACAAAACCCTTCGTCATTTGGCCATTCCCTTTCCTGTTCAGCTGAAGGTAATTTGGGGACAGTAAGAAAAGTAACATGTTTTTCTAATGTGTGTGTATATGCAAGTGCATTTAGCAGATATATCATTTTTTCCATTACATTCAGGACCACAGTATGGGACCGTTGAAAGAGCTTGGCATGCATTTATGTCTGAAGCGGAAAAAGTAAGCGAATTACACCTAGAAGTAAAAAGCGCTCTAATGAATGAGGATTTCGAGAAGATAAAGAACTGGCAGAAGGACTCCTTTCACAAGCAAATGATAGGTGGATTTAAGGAGACCAAGGAAGCGGAAGACGGTTTTAGAAAGGCTCAAAAACCATGGGCTAAAAAACTAAAAGAGGTGAGTAGTCTAAACTCCGTTTCCCAGTCACCTTAATCAACCGTGTCCTTGTTTTTCTGCTTTTGGGCTGCCTGGGTTGTCTCCAAGTATGGTTTGTTTGCTTTCCACTCAAACAAGTGGACTGAACTGATTCCAGTGCAGAAGCTGTTGGTCTATTTCTGGGCAGAATCTATTTATTAAAGAAATAACTAAACATCTTCTTCCTCAAAAAAAAATCCCAGTCCAGTTGCCTTTTGAAGAAAAACAAAACGTACCTTTGAGACCTGGATGACTGAGAATCTCCATAGATAAGATAAGGCATCGTACCATAAAACATGCTAATAAAATCAGGATTAATAAACCAAGGAATCTGTGAATGTATATGTTAATATAAAGTCAATAACACTACTTATTCTATAGAAAGTTTTCCTCTACAGCGGGGGTGTCAAAATCAATTTTATTCAGGGCCACCAGCGGGAGTGTGGCCAGCTCAATGTAACTGGCTCCATTTTCATTGGCAGAGAGCTACAGGAGGCCATCGTGGCTGAAAATGGAGCCCGGGAGGGCCACGTGGAGTGCCTCCCCAGACTCCATTTTTGCTGGCAGAGGCACTGCGGGCCGGCCTTCACTGTTTCCAGGTTAGCCACGCAGGCCAGAACTAAGCACTCCATGAGCTGGATGCAGCTCACAGGCCTTCCATTTGACACCCTTGCTCGACAGTCTTCTTTAAGACATCAGTATAGCAATCAGGGGTGGGAGGATCTTGCACAGGTTGCATGAAAAGCATTGCTTCCATGTGAGAAGAGGTGATTTGAGGTTCTGGCAGAGGTTCTGTTACTTCTAAATTTCCTTATAAGCATCATTTTCTCAAGGTTGTGACTTTATGATCAACAAGTTCTAAAACACTGTAATCATTTTCAAGATACATTTCCTCTAATTGTAACAGTATTTACCTTGAAACTTGCTATGGGTGGTGGTAGTGGTGGTGTTGTGGTTTTACATTTGTTAAAACGCCTCTTCCATAGGTGGAAGCTTCCAAGAAAGCACATCATACAGCATGCAAAGAAGAAAAAATTGCCATATCCAGAGAGGCTAATAGCAAAGCAGACCCAACGCTGAATCCAGAACAACTAAAGAAATTGCAGGATAAAATTGATAAAAGTAAACAGGATGTGCTTAAGGTAAATTGTATGAATTCTTGAAAGCATCACGATCTTTGTTTCTAATGAAAACTGTATGTTACTTCTGTCATGCTGAATTTGTAAGCCTTTTATAGTAAATGTGCCTAACCTTTGATTCATAACTAAAGATGAATGAATCCCAGGGAATGCTAAAGGACCGTATTTCACTTATCTTAATGCTGTTGCTTGCATGTTTAGTTATTGTATACTTGATGGGTGTTTGCACAGACATGTGAGAAGAAAGAGAGAGAGAATAGATGATTAACCTGAACAGTATAAAGCAGTTAATTGTTGCAAACAGACTGCAAACTTGTTACAACTTGAAGATGCAGTGAAATGTTATATACAGGTAGTCCTCAACCTAGGACCACAATTCAGCCCAACATTTTTGTCACTAAGGGAAACATTTATTGAGTGAATTTTGCCCTAATTTATGACTTTTCTTGCCACAGTTAAGTGAATCACTGCAGTTGAACAAGATCAAAAGCCAATGTTAGTCTATCTTCTAGTTTAGTTTGAGCACTGTTTAACTTACAGATAGTCCTCAGTTAATGAGCGACCATTCAAAGTTATGACAGCCCTGAACAAGCATTGCTGAACAAGGGGTACTTAAAACCTTGTTCTGGTGATCCCAACACCACCACCATGGTCATGTGATTATGATACAGCTACTTGGCAATTGATATCCCAGGTTGTATGAAAATCAGTTGCAACTTCCCTGGTAGAGTCACACAAGCAAAATTAATGGGGAAATGGCAGGAAAACTTACATATAAGTTCTTCCCTTTCCTACCACTCCCCCCCCCCCCCAAAAAAAAAAAAAAGAACTCAACCACAAAATACGAGATCTGGGCTCTTGTATATAGTGTGCATCTGCCTGCCTGAAATCCCTGCCTCCATTCTATAGTGAATGCCTGCACTTTGTGTACATTGGTTGTAACCCAGGTGGTCAAGTCAAGACAGGCCTTTAGAGAGTTCTTTATTACCCCCAAGAAGTGTTCAAAAAACAGTCCTCCAGTGACCAGTAAGACTCCACCCCATGCTACCCTGAAGGCAGTCTCCCAAACAACAGCCCATATATTAGCAGGAAAGTCCACAAGCCAAAGTCCAGGCATAAGACAAATAGCAATAGTACTTAGACTTATATACCACTTTATAGTGCTTTACAGCCCTCTCTAAGCGGGTGACAGAGTCAGCTTATTGCCCCCAACAATTTGGGTCCTCATTTTACCGATCTCGGAAAGATGGAAGGCTGAGTCAACCTTGAGCCTGGTGAGATTTGAATTGCCAAATTGCAGTCAGCTGGCAGTCAGCAGAAGAAGCCTGCAACACTGCACTTTAACCATGGGGTACAAAACAAAGGCAGTTCTGAAGGTAAAGCAAAGCAAGGGGCAAAAGCCGTTCACAAGGCTAGGGCAAGACAAATGGCAGTCACGTAGCTTTTGCAAGCAAAGCAAAAGCCACAAAACAAAATGGTGGGGGGTGCAATCCAAATGTTCCTGGCAAAGAGTAACACACACCCCGGCTTCTCCTTAAGTCACTCTACTCCAGGTGTTCCTTATGAGGATGGGTGGGGTGACCTCCTCCCGAGTAGCCTTGCAGACCTCCTTTGAATTTGTCTATGCTCTCCATGCCCTTGGACCAAGTGGAGGAGGCAGCTGTTCCTCATCAGAGGGGATCTGCTGCCTATCAGCACCACTGTCTGTCAGCAACTGATCCTCCCCTGGGTCTGTGAAGGCAGGCAGCTCTCCGTCCGGTCGACCATCTCCCATGATCCCTGAGGGGCCTGGTACAGCATTGTCCTCAGCCCCTGACTTCTCCAAACATACCAAGGGAGATGTGCCATCCCTGTTGGATGGTCCAACTCCTCCTCCTCCGAACCAGGTTCCGGTGGAACCATAACAATGTCCTCCCATACTCCACAGCAGCCACCTGCCAGCTACTCTCACACCAAAGCATCCACCTGTGCAGCGTCCTGCACTTTGCAGTATTTCCTCCCTGTCCACTTACACCACCTTGCCCCCCATTTGCATGGTGCCCCGACACCCCCTCTCCTGCCCGCTTTCCATAGCACTCACCTAACTGTTGTCCTGCTTGTGAGCCACACAGGACTAGCTACTTCCTACTGACTTTCACATTGTCTTTGCTTGTTGGAAGCCAATTACCAGTCATGGTCATATGAGGTCCTAACTTAATGACCCGCAATCCTCATTTAATAACAGCAATAGGAATTGCCGTTGCTAAGTGATACAGTTATGTGATATTGTCCTTTACAACCGTGCATAGCTCAAGTGATGGAAATTCCAGTCTGCTACTGCTGTTAAGTGAGGACTACCTATAGTTGGATCTGTCATCTGAATTTTCTAACAGCCACAAGTCACTTTTATTTCCAAATGACTTAAAATAGTCTTCTCCAAAGGAAAGTTTCATAAGAGAGAGTGACATGATTTGAATAGAATAGAATAGAATAGAATAGAATTCTTTATTGGCCAAGTGTGGTTGGACACACAAGGAATTTGTCTTTGGTGCATATTATCTCAGTGTACATAAAAAGAAAAGATACATTCTTCAAGAGTCAAGAATCATAAGGTACTGTTGTGGTTAGCCAGCAGCAGGTGCGGATGGCTGAGGAGAGCGAGGACTCAGATGAGGGGCCAGGACCATGAGGGAGGGGACTGCTGCCTTCAGAGTTTGTGGGGGCTGGCAGCAGCAATGAGGGGGTTCCCGAGGAGCTTGTACCAAGTGCGCGTGAGCACAGGGTGCTCATAGGAAAGAGCAGATGCAGCAGCATGGGCGACTCAGGAGTAAGGCTGCAAGGTAATGGCCTCTCCTTCAAGAAGATAAAAGCCAGCTGGGAATCGGACGTTCTTTGCAGGAAGCAAAGACATTTTGAAACTCGAGCCTTGTGGACATTGCAGTATCTTACTTGGTATTTGAATATTCTTGTATTGTAAAATATTTCTTTGTAACCTTATCTGTTATTCTTGGCAGCCTGGCACAGTTTTGGCGAGGCTCCTGGTTATCAAAGTTAATTAGTTTGCAGCAGCCTTTTAACCGGGGATTCATAAGAAACTTTAAAATCATTCATAAATCATTAAAATCATTAAATTAGTAAATCATTAAAATCATTTATGTTCCTTTTGATTTGTGTTGATTTTATTGGACAAGGGTTTGGGTCGGAACAGATACAACACTTAATAATAGTTATAGGGCACAATAAGCAATCAAATCATACTTGGAAACAGTCAGTAAAAATCATTAGGATGCAAGCAACAAGGTTACAATTATACAGTCAAAAGTGGGAGGAGATGGGTGATAGGAAGGATGGGAGGAGTAATAATAATAGTGATAGTAATACAGACTTAGTAAATAGTTGGACAGTGTTGAGGGAATTATTTGTTTAGCACAGTGATGAATAACGAAAATATCATTGTCAAATTATATAGCCATTGGAAAATTATATATCCATATTGACAACTTGATACCCTTAACTTTTAAAGACAAAAGAAAAGTATGAAAAGTCTCTTAAAGAGCTGGACAGTACTACCCCTCAGTATATGGAAAACATGGAGCAGGTTTTTGAACAGTGCCAACAGTTTGAGGAAAAACGTCTGCGTTTCTTCCGAGAAGTGTTGCTCGAAGTTCAGAAACATCTTGACTTGTCTACCGTTTCAAGGTAAGAATTAAAGTGCAGGATGCTGCACGATAGAAGTAGCATTCTTTTTTGAAAAAATGGTTTTGAAGCACCAGTTTCCCCCCACCCCATAAAATGCAGCTGAACATTAACCGTACTTGTCAAGAATACACTGTATATTTGGTACTTGCTGTGCTTCTGGCCAGCTTTTTGTTTTTAAAGCCCTAAACTGCAGTTTTGCTGGATCACCTACGCTGCTCTATCAAACTGCCTGGCTTCTAAAATGAGATCAGGGGGCCTATTTAGGTACCCATTGAGAAAATCCATGTGATGGCCACCTACACACAATGTAAACATACTTTAAAAACTACACTGCTGTCCTTAACTTTGTAAGAAAATACTTATAAGACCAAGCAATCAGAAGTCAGTTCTAAGCTTTTACAATCAAATATACACACGGTCTTGGCATGTTCGGGTCTTTTTCCATGTAAGATTATCTTGCCAAGATACCCTCAATCTCACATGGGAAAAGACCCAAACATGCCAAGACCTGCATATATCTATGTATGTTGTCTTGGCATGTTCGGGTCTTTTCCCATGTAAGATTGAGAGTATCTTGGGGACGTTTCAACGAGGTCCCACTCGCCATCTTCAGGCTGGTGCTTTCGGCTTTGTGCTTGTGCGAGCAAAGCGTGATCGGAGCTGCTGTCTCCATAAATACTGGTGGGGAGGTTGGCTGTGTTGTTATTTCTTGATTGGTTGATGGATTACAAATATAGATATATATATACCATGTTTCTCACATAATACGACCGGGCCTTATTATTTTTTGACCCCAGAAAAAACGGCTAGGCCGTCTTTTCGGGGCTGACTTAATTTCCTCCCCCACCTAGAGCAGCCCACACACACATACCTCTTCACAAGGCTGTTTCTATCAGCCGATCGAAAGCTCCCTTGAAGACAGAGTCCCCAGCTGCTTCGGGGCGTGGCGTGGGTGCCTCTGTCCCCTCGCCTTTAGGGCAGTCTCTTTCCGGTGATGGAAGCTCCCCAAGTGCGGTCAACAGCCACTTTGATCAGCTGGTAGAAGTGGCCTGGGGCGAGCCACAAACTTACTCCCCTCACCGTGAGGCCATTTCTATCTGCCAATCGAAAGCTAGCTCCCTTGAGGACACAGTCCCCAGCTGCTTCGGGGCGAGGCATGGCTGCCCCTTCCCCTCACCTTTAGGGCAGTCTCTTTCCAGCTATGGGAGCTCCCCAAGTGCGGTCAACAGCCACTTTGATCGGCCGGTAGAAGCGGCCTGGGGCGAGCGCACACACACACTCCCCTCGCCACGAGGCCATTTCTATCTGCCAATTGAAAGTGAGCTCCCTTGAGGACACAGTCTCCAGCTGCTTTGGGGCGAGGCATGGCTGCCCCTTCCCCTCGCCTTTAGTGCAGTCTCTTTCCAGCGATGGAAGCTCCCCATGTGCGGTCAACAGCCACTTCGATCGGCTGGTAGAAGCGGCCTGGGGCAAGGGGAGTGTGTATGTGTGCTCACCCCAGGCTGCTTCTACCGGCCGATTGAAGTGACTGTTGACCGCACTTGGGGAGCTCCCGTCGCCAGAAAGAGACTGCCCCAAAGGCAAGGGGACAGGGCCAGCCACACCTCACCTTGAAGCAGCTGGGGACTGTGTCCTCAAGTGAGCTAGCTTTTAATTGGCAGATAGAAGTGGCCTCGTGGCGAGGGGAGTGTGTGTGTGCGCTCACCCCAAGGCCGCTTCTACCGGCGCCGATCGAAGTGACTGGTGACTCTGCCTTCAAGAGAGCTTCTATCGCAATCAGGTATTTCAGCCTAGGCTACCTGCAGGGCACTCCTCAAGGCAAGTTTTCTCCCCCCACCCCTGCACTTTCCCCCACCCTGACCCTTTCCCCCATTCTTCTTCACTCGTGTATTTCTCACGAAACGACTTGAGAAGAATGGCAGGAAATGCATGGTTTTAATAGCCTAAATTAAGGGCGCGGGCTTAATTTCACCTAGAAATCATGCTGGGCCTTCCTATTGATGGAGGCCGTATTGTTGGAGAAACACGGTATATGAATACCATACCGTACCATATATATATATATTTATATATGTTTTCTGAGGTTTTGGGTATTGTATGTGGATCTTGGTTATTCGGGTTTTCTCCCGCGTAAAATTGGAAGTATCTAGGCAACGTTTCGATGAAGTCTCATTCATCACTTCAGGCTTGTTTCTTTCAGCTCTGTGCTTCTCAGAGTAATGTGAGCTTGCAGCTGCTTCTTCCTTTTAACTGCTAGTGGGAGTGTGACTTGATTGTTGGTGGGGGCTTGACTGTGTTCTGGTTGGGTGGGGGTGTGTCTGTTTAGGTGGGGGCTTGGCTTGTGCTCAGGTTAGTCTTAGTTGTTGGGGGATGATGGTGAGCTAGTGATCCTGTTTGTTTGGCTTCGTGTTCGTGGTCATGCCACATCTCAGGTGGGTGTCAGTTCATCTGCTTCTTGTATGGGTAGAGGGGTTTGAAGCGGGTAGTGGTGAAGCTGCGTACGGCTTCTGGTTCGTGGTCATGTCTCATCTCTGTGTGGGTTTGAGTCTGCTTTCTACGTGGAAATGTTGGTAGCATCTTGTGTGGCACTCGTGGTGTGGATCTGGTGTCATTCTTCATGTAGGTACTCGTTTATTAATGAGGCAGGTTCCAAATGGTTCGGTAGGCGGGAGGTATCATCTCGTTTATTCATGCTGTGTGGCGTTTGCTATCTCTATGGCTTTTCTATCTCTATCTTTAACTAGCAGGTAAAGAAGAAGCAGCTGCAAGCTCACATTACTCTGAGAACACAGAGCTGAAGAACAAGCCTGAAGATGATGAATGAGACTGCATCGAAACGTTGCCTAGATACTTCCAATTTTATGCGAGAAAACCCGAATAACCAAAGATCCACATACAAATACCCGCGAAAACCTCAGAAAACAAATATATATATATGTAAATTATCAGTGCATAATAATTAGAACTGTCATCTGTTCTAAAGAAAAGGGCTTAATTTATGGTAATTTTCCTCAAAAGAGGTGAAAAGTTAAAAAATATGCAAAATAAAAACTGAAAAGGCTTTTCCTTGGTCTCAGTAACAAGTATCTGGAAATGATCAAGTACTCTAACTTTCAATTAGAGCAAAAATCAAATCATATAAAGATGGATTACCCCAGCACATCACAAAATGGAATCCTTTACATTCATACATTGTAAGGCATATATAACATCAGATATCCTTTAGCAATGCATAGACAATTGAGTTTTGAGAATCAAGGCTAGTGTGTTCTATATATATAATTTCTGTGAATGTCATTGTGAGGTCTGCTTTAAAGAAGTTCTGTTCAGCTTTCTATTTAGAAGATGAAAGATCAATTGAGGTTACGAAATAACCAAAAGACAAGAACTTTAAAAAAGGCTGTTAAACCAGATTCCCTTGGGTGTCCCTCTTGTCAGTGCTTGTATAACTTTGCATAATCATATTGTTGATACTTATGAATGACCTGTGTACTTTGGTAAACTTTAAAATTGTAAATTTGCTACACAAATTGAACCAGTAATGTACTTTTTTCTGATGCTTCCAACAACATTTTAATTAGATGTATTTTATTTTTGGTTTGGTATGTTTGTTCAAGTCTGTCCCCCCCCCCCCNTCCCCCCCCCCCCCCCCCAAATGGAAGGTATTTGGAATTAGAAAAAAATAGGGAGATTTCCTTATTCGTAGATATTCATATGAAATTTGTACAATGATCCTTAGGCAAACTAAAGATTGCCTTCATTCTTCCAACCGGATCTGTAATGATTTGTAAAAACGCTCTTCTTGCAGCTATAAAAATATTTATCATGACATGGAGCAGAGCATCAAAACAGCGGATGCTGTTGAAGATCTAAGATGGTTCAGAGCTAATCATGGACCTGGCATGTCTATGAACTGGCCCCAATTTGAGGTAAATGCTTTACTTGGCTTGTGGTCCTTCTTGCAGTTGTTTGAAGCTTCTTTTGTAAAACCTATAAGAGAAGACATGCCTTCTTTTGGTTCTTAGAAGAATAGCCTGGGTGTGCCTAACTGAAGGGAGAATATCCCAAAAGTACTTTTTCAAGAGGCTACTGGATTTTCTGGTTTTTCTTTGAAGACATTTCGCTTCTCATCCAAAGAAGCTTCTTCAGCTCTGACTGGATGGTGGGGACTGGAAGGATTTATACTCTTTGCAAATAAATCCTTCCATTCCCCACCACCCAGCTGGAACTGAAGAGGCTTCCTGGACTTCTTCAAAGAAAAAACCAGAAAGTCCAGTTGGGACACCATTGGGACAACCATGATCTGGATGATTGAGAATCTTCATAGGCATGGAGACATACATATTCTTCCCCAGGACCACAAATCCAGGAAGCAAAATAGGCTTTTAATTAAAGCTTTGATAAATGTAATTTGATTGAACTTGAAAATATAAGCAGGATTGGTCCTGGTCAATTCTAGGATGGGAGACTTTTATGAAGCTTCATGGTATAGGTTTGGAAATAAAAAAAATATCACAGCAGGTGGCAGTGGAGACAGAGTCAGAGAATTGGAGAAGATCATCACTGTGAGCAGTACAATCACATGGTGTTGCATTTTAGCTCAGTGTTGCTTAGTGACAGTGATTCCAGTTCCTATTGGCATCATAAGCAAAGGACTACATACCTATAGTAGATACAGTGTATAGTAACGTGTGCCCAGATTCGTTTTGGAATTGAGTGGCCTCAACAAATCTAAAATACCTAAATGCATGAAGCAAAATTTAGCCTTGAAGTTCCCAGGATTCAAAATTGATATGAATGATACTTTACATGTATTATTTTATATACTATAAGCACAGGTTTATTTTGGAGAGCAGAAAGAATCACCCAGGGTATACAGAACAAGATATTCGTGTATTTTTAAAGGTTTGTTTGTCTAATGCTGGGTTTGGGGGTGAGAAGGTTGTCTTAACCTGCAGCATTTTGACAGATAAATATAGTATTTTTCCTAGTGTAGTCTGTTTGGTGGCATCAATAAAATTAGTCTACAGTCTCAAATTATATGGACGTTACAGCAAAGCTATGAAATGATCTAGAATTTGATTGAGGAAATACACTTGAGTAGAGGATATTGGTAAAATAATATGGAAAAGAAATTGAGTATCGTGTTAATTGTTGATTGATAAAAATCAAGCATATTTTTAATTCTAATTAGTAGGCATAGGATACATTACAAATAAATAATTGTGTTTTGTGTTCCATCTAATTGTGAAGTATTAATATACTATTGAATTTGTTACAAGTCGGATGACGTAGCTTTTAATCTCACGTGTTGTACTTTGCATCTTGCCATTTATTTCAAATGTCATAAACAGCAAGCTTTTGTAAAAACAAACAAAAGTTTTAAAATGACTTCAATAAAATATCATTTTTTTCTAACAATCATTTTATTTGCTTTTCATGCAACAAGGATGAAGTAAGTGTTAACTTTATGTTGAACAATATTTTAATTTTATTATTTAAATGTAATAAATCATAATCAAAACCCATTGCATCACATTCAATTTTAGGCATATTTTTTCAACTTCCTTCTGTTATGGTATATTTCATATACAGTTACTTATTTAAGTTTAGATGCAGGCTTTCAAAAACATAAGATTGGCTTATGATTAAGACATTAAAGACCAAAACCAGCCATCTACCCCCAAAGGAAACAGATGGGAACCAACTCTTCTGCCAGTATCGTTTGAAAAAGCTCTTTGAAGAAGAAGCTGTGATACAGGCATGTCAGGTCAAAGGATGTATAGATAAACATTTTATATGCCAAATCTTAAATTATATGAAATGCCAGAAATCATTTTGAAACTTGAGTCTTTGGTTCTGCTTATATAATTCAGTGCATACCAGGTGTGTTAAGGGAATACTCTTTCTTTCATGTTTTGTATGAAAAAATTTGAAGTACAGGATGGGGGTTAATATGAAAGAAATGTAGAAAAACATTGGGGCAAAATAGTGCATTCATTTGTTATTCTATACCAGAGGTGTCAAACTGTATTTCTTCGAGGGCCAGATCAGCATTGTAGTTCCTCTCCATGGGCCGGCCAGTGGGGGGGAGTTGGGCCGGCTGGCTTCCTGCAGCACTTTTCTGGCCAAAACAGGGTGCGGGGGACCATGTGCGACCACTCCATGCCCCATTTTCGGCCTGGATGCCCTTCTACAGCACTCTGCCAGCCAAAACTGGGCACGGCATGGCTGAAACCCCCCCCCCCCATTTTTGCTGGCAAAGTGCTACAGGAGGCCATCCAGGCTGACAAAGGGGCACGGGGGGGGCATGTGTGACCCCCTGCCCCATTTTGGCTCCCAGAGGCACCGTGGGCCAGATTTAAGACCCTGCGGGCCTTGAGTTTGACATCCCTGTTCTAAGCCATCAAAAGGATCCTTAATATAATGTGTCTCAATTGACAAACCATGAATTTCAGTAGGCTAGAAATTTGGAAAGTGAAAATAGGCACAATTCAGATGAGTACTTAAATTGAACTACTGCTTAAAGAGGCAAAATATGTTACATCTTTCATCGGTGATAATCCTAGCAAACAGGATCTTTCCTACAGGGTGGATGTAATTTTGACCCAAGCAAAATATTTCAAACTCATTTTGTTGCATTGTAGTGTTAATAAGCTCCTTCTCTTTAGGACCTCTCGCAATAGAGGACATTCATCTTTAATTAAAAGCAGGACTGGAATTAAGAGGGGATTTTATCCTAGCTTTGTAGATCTTATTGTATTTCGATATAACACTTCCAAGCCAAAGTGGCTGATGTTTTCTGGTTGCCAATTTCTTCAAACATGTTTGTGGTTCTTTGTAATAGGACTGGTCAGCTGATTTGAACCGTTCTCTAAGTAGAAGGGAGAAAAAAAAGGCAACAGATGGTGTGACTTTGACCAGTATTAACCAAACAGGAGATCAGCAATCGCCGCAAAAAAATAGCAGGTAGATGATATTATTTTTTTTTTTTTACTCAAGCTTCAAATTGGGGTGTGCAAATATTTGGAATATTTCAGAAATAGATCAGTTGGAAGAATTTGGGCTTTAAGTTCCACTATCTCAAGGAAAATGAGAAATAATCTTAAGATTACATGGACATCCTTGTGTTAAACTTGGTGGCGATCGTGCACGTATGATTTGTGGCCGAGAATGCAGTTATAATGGGTATGCAGTTACCCAGAATGCAGTTAGAATTTGTAGTTCTCGAGACAGCAGCTATAATGAGGTCCAACTATAACAAAGGAAAATGATTTGTATACTCTGCCAGATGAGTGGTGGATGAACAGTTGTGCACTATATCTTGCCAAACAGAGCTTTGTAGCCCCCGATTCAACTTTTTTTTGGAATGCTTGAGTTCTTCTACATTAATTATTATTTGTTCTAACATTATGTCCATCTGTGCAAAATGATAAGACTTCTGTCGGGAAAATTCAGGGGCCATCATTCTCATGTGCCACTGTATGCCCAAGCAAAATAAATAAATACGTAAATGGAAGAGCGTGTAAAGTCTCTTGACTGTAAAGCCAGTTTGGGAATTCCCAATTTAATTCCCAATGTAAACACTTTTAAAATTACGATTGTGGTTAGGAGGAGGGTTGACAGCAGAGTTACCAGAGTAACATAACTCTGATGACTCTGGCAAAATAAATGATTTTAAAAGGTGAAATGTATGCCCCAAATATCATTGACATCTTAAAATTTCACCTTCCCCCAATCAAAAGATGACATTTTCCCCTCCTTTCTGGTGCTCTATCATGAGCCGGCCTGTGGCCTCTGGGAAATGCCCCTACAAAATGAAAGCCCCCTAGATTCTAGATCAAAAATATTGCTTAGCAGCACTGACTAGTTAGGTAGTCCTTGACTTATGATGACAACTGAGCCCAAAATTTATGTTATCAAGTGAGACATTTGTTAAGTGAGTTTTGCCCTGTTTTAGCACATGTCTTGCCACAGTTAAGTGAATCGCTGCAGTTGATAAGTTAGTAACTTGGTTGTTCAGTGAATCCGGCTTCCCAAAGGACCCCTTTGCTTGTCAGAAGTTTGTAAAACGTGATCGTATGACTCCCTCAAAGACACTGCAACCGTCATAAATATGAACCAGTTGCCGAGCATCTGAATTTCGGCTGCATGGTCATGAGGATGCTGCAAACGTTGTAACTATGAAAAACTATCATAAGTCCCATTTTTTAGTGCCGTTGCAACTTTGAATATTCATGAAACAAACTGTTGTAATACAGTACTACACTAGTTTTTCTTTCCCTGAAGAAAGCTTAGTGTTTAGAAAGCTAAGCTGCCAAGAAAGACCTTTGCAAGAATTCTTTCCGAGCTCCTAGCACGCTCTTGCTCTCTTCCCTCTCTCCCTCCCTTCCTTCCTCTCCCTCCCTTTTTCTCCCTCCTTCCCTCTCCCCCTCTCTCCCCCCTTTCTCCCTCCCTGCCTCCCCCTTCCTCCATCCCTCCCCCTCTCCCTCCCCACTCCATCTCTCCCTCCCCCCTCTCTCTTCACCTCTCCCTCCCTCCCTCTCCCTTCACCTCCCTTCCTCTCTTCCCCTCTCTGTCCTTTCTTCCTCCCTCCCTCTCCCTCCCCACTCCCCCTCTCTCCCTACCTCCTTCTCCCCTCTCTTCCCCTCTCCCTACCCCTCTCTTTCCTTCCCCCCTCTCTCCCTCCCCCTCTCTCCTTTCCCTCCCTCCCTCTCTCTCTCTCCCTCTTCTTTTTCAATATGTTTTTGGTTTCCTTTCATTAACATTTCATAAATAAGGAATAGATCTACTTTCAATTACAGTAGAACCTCTGGTCACGAACGCGTTTGACCATGACCAAATCAGGTCCTGACCAAAAAAACTTCACATTTTTGAATCTGGCCATGAATGCACACTCGGGTGGTGATCAAACACGACCCCTGACTCAGAAATTCCTGAAGACGAAACATTAGAAGACAAAGAAATTGCCAAAGTTATGGAACAAATTATGATTCGTTCTAATGTTCTGCAGAGGTTCTACTGTATCTAGCCTCATGAATTCGAAAGGACTATTAGTCAGTGCACACATATATTAATAAATAGAACTGAGGGTTTAATGCAGGTAGTCCTTGACTTACAACAATTTGTTTAGTGACCATTCAAAGTTACAGTGGCATGAAAAAAAGTAACTTATGACACTAAGGACCACTTCCACACTAAGGACCATTGCAGCCTCTCCATGGACTCTCCATGTGATCAAAATTCAGACGCTTGGCATCTGGTTCATATTTATTACGGTTGCAGTGTCCCGGGGTCATGTGATTAGCAAAGGGGAAGTAGTTGTCTGGGGAAGCCACATTCACTTAACAACCATGTTAATAACTTACCAACTACAATGATTCACTGAACAACTGTGGCAAAAAAGGTCATAAAATGGGGCGAAACTCAACAAATGTTTCACTTAACAATGGAAATGTTGGGCTCATTTTTGGTTATAAGTCGAGGACTACCTGTAAGGAACAATTGCCATCTCTTGTGCTTGGGAATGGGTCCTAAACTGCTTTTCTGTGAGGGACTGCCCTGCAGTCATAAGTGCAACCACGTATTTCTGATATTATTCCAAATATTACCAATATAGAGAGGTTGTGTCAGGAATATCCCACTTAAAATGTTAGGGTTTAGGGTGCTGACTAAGCATAATTTACCAATATCTCTGGTGAATAAGTTGTTTCTTCTTAATGTGTAGCTCAGTAAAGTTTCTGTGCTTGCTTAACTTTCATAACAATGTGTTTCTGATATAAATGCCTTGTACAATATAAAACCTCAAAGTTTTGTTAATGCTCACAAATGACTTGTGGTTTTTGTGCTGTCCTTTAGTATATCAGCATATATTCAAGTATATTGAAAAATATCCCGGTATATGAACAACGTATTTAACAAGCAGTGTTTCTTTCATGTAGACGTCTCATTTAAACGTGGTTTCTTCAATTTCATTTTATTCCTTTATGATAAGAAGCAAAGGTTGGAAGCTCATTAAAGAGAGATCCTACCTGCAACTAAGGAGAAATTTCCTGACAGTAATTAACCAATGGCATAGCTTGCCTCCTGGAGTCATGGCTGCTCCATCGCTGGAGGTTTTCAAGAAAAGATTGGACAACTATTTGTCCAGAATGGTATAAGGCAGCATAGCTTACTGAAAAATTCTGGGAGTTGAAGTCCACAAGTCTTAAGGTTGCCAAGGTTAGGAGACCCCTGTTGTAGTCTGTTCTGCTTAAGACAGGGGGAGGGAAACTTGGCTCTTTTATCACTTATGGACTTCAACTCCCAGAATTCCTGAGTGAGCCATAAAAGGTTCCCCATCCCTGACCTACTGGTTTTTCAGTTGTGGGGGAAATCAATTTTTGACTTGAATGAGACTGTTTAATATACAAATGTAGGACATATTCTCTATATGTCCTACATTTGTATATTAAACAGTCCTATTGTACTACTTCAACTCCCAGACTTCAACTCCCAGACTTCCAGCAAAACTGGCTGAGGAATTCTGGGAGTTGAAGTTCACAAGTCTTAAAAGTTGCCAAGGTTGGACACTAGAAGACCTCCAAGGTTCCTTCCAGCCTTATGATTCTGATTGTATTATGATAGGCATTGAAGTACCAAATGCTTTTCTCTCTTAACTTCATGGTTCCTTGGAGATACACTGCCGCTTTCCTCAGGAGTTAAGACGGGTTAAATCACTTTGCAAAATGAGCCCTCCATCATGAGGCCACTGAAATGCTTTCAAATACTTGTTTTCAAAAGATCCAAAAGATATTATCATAGTGCTGAATTTTGTAACAGTGCTTCTTGGCATGAAATTAACCCAGTAGTTGGGCTCCGTTTTTACATTATAAATGATAAGGCCTGAGGAATGGGCCTTTTCTGGTTGCTGGTAATATACCCATAAAGTCTGAAGCATCTCTCCATTTTTATTGCTCACCAGAATTATTTTTATATTAGACATTATAGTTCATTGTTCACTGTCTTCCAATGCTTAAGCTGGATTTGATTTACTTTTTAATAAGCTGTTGTAACTGAGAAAAACTGTTTCTGAAGAGAAATGAATTAAAAACATCCATCTTAGAAGGAAGATGGAGACATGCTGAGTTGGAAGGTTTAGCTTTTCTCTTTAAGGATTTTTTTAAACAATAAAATAAAAGAAATAAACAAACTTATATTTCTGCTATTACCTGTTATGTATATGTTGGCTTCATGAAACGATAGGGTCACCTTAACCCTTTTTTTCTCCCAAATAGCAACGTTAGTGTCCCGAGTAACACAGTGCAGTCAATACAGTCAAGTTACAATCCCTTTGAAGATGAAGAAGATTCTGGAAGTACTGTCAGTGAAAAGGAGGACAATAAAATCAAAAAGTTGGTGAAAGACTGTTCTCAACTTGTTTTTTCTTACTTACACTTCTCTATCCAGGGTTTCCAACTCTGGGTTTCTTCAAAACCATTGTGTGCATGAAGTTCTTGCTCAGAGGTTACATACCTTTTGCAGACTTGACTAACCTACATCAGTGCTCTATTCCTATTTTATTTTTGGATTGGTTTTTCTTCACTGATGCCACCAACATGATCTTTGGTAGTGTGCTTTGAAACCATTGCTGGAATTTTATCACTGGCTGTATTCATTCGGATACGTTCCTTTAGGAAACTCTCTTTTATCATATAACATTTTCCTTAAACAAATTATCTTTCTCGTGTTGATGCTGAACTGCTGGTTCATAGCTTATACACATACTCTATATGCTTCTCAATGCACTGTTATTACTGACTTTTTTTCTGGTTGTTTGACATAACATCTCATAGGAGCCCTTGTTGGCTGCAATAGTGGCATATGTACAGCTCTTGCCCAATATAGTTCAGCTAAATCAAGCTAAAATAATTTATTCTTTGTATTTAGTGTTAGCAGCTATGAGAAAAACCAGAGTTTGGGAACTGAATGGTCTGATGAAGAAACCAACAATCCATTTTCATCCAATGATGGCCAAGGAGAATCTAATCCATTTGATGAAGAAGTTTCCCCTACAATGGAAGTGAGAGTACGAGCCCTCTATGATTATGAAGGCCAAGAACATGATGAATTGAGCTTTAAGATTGGTAGGTCCTGTCTGGACATATGAAATATTTTTCTACCATAGCAAATGCAAGATACTCCAGATCTATGGTGTGCTGGCATTTTGAAACATTTGTGGTGCTTCCCACTCAAATTTGTAGGAAGTTCGTAGGTACAAATGGAATGTGTACACATATCATATGGGAATTCCTGTATCTGTAAAAATAAATATAGTAATATTGTTATGATGACTGGTTGTGCAGTAAGGCAAATATTTAAACTGAATTTGGCATTTTTATTCACCTATAGAATCCCTTTCCAACAACCTGGAATAGGTAGTGTTGTTTGATGGGTGTTAGAGGTATAGTTGCAGGGTGTAAATTGCTCCAAGTAAAGCTGACTTTTGCAAGCGACTGATTGAGATTTTGCCAGTGTTGGTGATGTACAAATAGATCTCCAGATGTTTTAAAATCATGCCCAAGGCATCATCTTTTGTACCATCTTTGCTTTCTTTTGCCACATTAGATCGACTTCTATTTCCAGGTCATTGTATTTTGTAATCTTTTCCAGTTCTTTCTCTCCTATTCTGCTGTCTTCAGGTACTGCAATGTTCACTATCAAACTTTTTGGGGGGTCTTTCTTATCGACAGTTGTTAAGTCTGGGGTGTTATGTGGCAGGTGCTTGTCTGTTTGCATTTTGGAATTTTTGAGGTTTTTTAAAAAATGGAGAGAGAAACTAACCCCTCTTCCCATTAAAATTTCTGCATTTGTAAGAAGCTTGCACACACTAATTAACAATGTATACATCTGTCATATGATAATTGTTGTGGCTGTAAAAAGTAATATGGCAATACAATTTGTAAAAAAATGATTATGAATAATTACCATTGTACTACTATTGGCTTCAAGCCAGCCTTGACTCATGGGGAATACCTAGACCAGTCCCTAAAATTTTCTTGGCAAAAATTTCAAGAATAATTTGCCCTGGTCTTTTTTTTATTTATCCAGGCAATTGCCAGGGGTCAGTAATGATTCAAAGGCACAACTCCCTAACCCTACCCAAAAACAACCTGGAATACTTCTAATAAGGAAGATTTATTTTTAAAAAGCAGATTAAAAAGTGGGTGATATGTTTTTTAAATATCAGCTCAGGAATGACTCTGTTGTAAAATCATTGTAAATGTCTCCTCCCAGGTGCTATTAATGTCAGTTGTGGTTAATTGACAACCCAATTATCATTTGGGTTTGAGTTTTTTTTCAACCTGTTAATCTGGTTCTTGATTCCCCCTGGAGCTTGTGGAAAGTAAGGGATCAATGTAATTTTCTTATAATTTACTAGTAGAAATAGTGAAGACCGTAATTGCTGTTATGGCAGCATTTATTCCCATTCTGGTATAGATGGGTTATCAGATTACATTTTTTCTCTCCCATAGGCGAAGAGCTAACTAAAATAGAAGATGAAGATGAACAAGGATGGTGCAAAGGTCGTTTGGACAATGGAAAAGTTGGGCTGTATCCTGCAAATTATGTAGAACCAATCCAGTGACAAATAATTCTGAACGTGATATAATAACAATCAGTCAACATGATGCCTGTGGTTCATTATAAGAGGAACTGAAATATAGCTATTGATCTATCTATATATCTTTTAATGCAGTTAAATTGATTGGTTCCTCTGTTCCTTCAGCAATCTCCAATGCTTCAGGCTGAAACCTAGGAAAAGGTTGGCATCTTAAAGATAGCAGAAAGTCAGCAAGAAAATGACAGCATTCATTTTTATCCTATTTTATGATGACTGTTTTTATTTTGCTCCAAATTTTGCTAAATCAGTGCCTTGTTTCCTTTATTTTTGGATGTTACCTTAAGACCAGTTTTGTTCAATCAGTAATGACTTGATCTTTGTAATCTGTAATTTAGTTTTTTAACTGCAACACTGCATTTGTTCGTAATCTGTGAAAAAATGCATTTTTAAAAGTTACGTAGCAATTCATTTTTCATGCATGGTCGACTGCTTCATTAGCTGTTACATAAATAATGATTCAGAAATATTGTCCTCTCAATCCTGTACTCTTTTTTTCATGCTGTCAGCATGGCTTAATAGTGTAAAATGCCATATATACTACAGTATCTATTGCAACAATTCCAGTAGAATTATCTGCAAATATTAAGGATTTGTTTTTCTTGGTGAATATTATTTTGACACTTGAAATCTCAGTTTCCTAAAGGACAACATTATGTACATTTTAAAGATTTCCCCATATTTGAAGAATGTCATTATAAAAACAATATAAAATTATAAAATTTGCAATCTGTAAGTTAATGATTTTATGTGATTTGGAAAGTTTAAACTTAAGGTTTATTTTTTCAAGCCAGAGACTTAAAACGTGCTGCCTTTTTACTGATATGCTCTTTAAGTTGTCTATATGTATATATAATTTGATATTAAAATTAAGGAGCATGTGTTAATTAGAAAATCCATTGTATATGCATTAGATTTCAGATTGAATCTGACACCAGAGTATCAATGTTGTATTAACTTCAGTGGAAAGTTAACAGCAGCTTTTAAAGTAAGCAAAGCAACTTAAAATGCAGGCATATTTAAATTTGCTATGTTTCATACATACACATAGGTACAAGATAGAAGGCTTAGCTGTGCCCCATCCTGTATACTGTGAATATAGCTTTCCTCTTAAGGTATAAAAACTCAGTTTTCCCTTCCATATTATATTATAATCACCTGTAGTTATCATTCCATCTCTGCCTACCCCCAAGTGTCTGCATGAACTCTCTCACATCCACTCTTACAAGAATATGAGTTTGTCCTCCCTTTGTTATGGCAGAACTCTTCATTGTAATTGGCACTGGGACCAGAGGGATTAAAAGTTCATTGTGTACCTTTGGACTCTTGACAGGAAATGCATCCAAAGCACACTAAAGTAAAACAAAAATATACTGTGATCTAAGTCCTTAAATGATAATATTGGGGTTTTATTCTGAAGACCTGTAATTGTTAATTAAAATGTGATTCCAAATGCAAAGTTAACATTAATTCAATGTAGATTGTTGTAGTAAAACACTGTAAAAACGTGGTTGGTTTGCGGATCAGCTGTAGAAGTATCAGGCTCTATAGATTTGCAGGCAATTTAAACAGCAAAATTGTGAACTTGTTTAAAATGTTGCTTTATAGAAAATTTAGAACTTAACAGATAAGTAGAAATGATGTTTTAGGGAATTGCACTGTAATTGAAATGATAGTTGAAACTGAAAATGCTGTAAGTGCTTCCTGACTATTCCATTTGTCTGTGGAAATTTACATATTTATTAATATTGAAGAATAATTATATTAAGTGGGTATTCGATCTCTGTCATGTTGGTATTCCAGCATAATTGTTTAGAAATGGAAAATTTTGAATAAATGGTCAAGAATTAGTCCACAATATTTTTGACAGTACACTATTTTAAAAATAAAAAATTGAACAGAAATTTTAGTACTACATAAGGTCTATATTATTTTAATTATAAGCATTGTATTTGGATATTCTCTGAATTCTATCCTGAGAGAAATTAAACCTATTTATTCAAGGTAGTAGATGCATCATGACTAGTCTGAGTAAAGCACCAAACAATATCTAATGTGGGAAAAGAAAAGGTACCTTCACTTAAATACAAATTCCCTTAGAACATGTAGACTCAACATACCCCATTCCTGTAATCATTTTTCATGTCTTAGCTTCCATTCCCCTAATCATCTTTGTTGCTTTTTTCTGCACTCTTTTCAGAGGGTAAATATCTTTTATCAAGTGTGGTCATATTAAACTACATGTTGATTATGGTTTGTCAGCCAGTTACAAATCCATCTGGTGGTGGCACTGTCTATCCCACATTTTTCTGTCTCACCAAGAAGTAGGTTGTGGTCTCCTTTGTCCAATGCTTTGCTGAAATCTAAGGATAGGATAGGATACTATATTAATATACTAATACCTATAATGTACTGTACTGTACTATACTACACCATACCATACCATACCATACCATACCATACCATACCATACCATACCATACCATACCATACCATACCATACCATACCATACCATACCATACCATACCATACCATACACACTATACTATACTTATACCATACCATACCATACTATACGTTGCAGTCTTCTTTCACTTCTATTGTTCTTTGTCACTTTTCCATGGTTTTTTTTCCAATCTATCTCTTTCTGGAGCCCTTCCTTCCCAAGCTCCAGACCAGCCAATGTATCTAGAAACAACTTGCCCTTCCATGATCTTTTCTGTCCATTCCCCCCCCCCCCCCCCNCCATGATCTTTTCTGTCCACCCCCCCCCCCCAGATTTAATTACTTCTTTTCCTTCTGGTTTCAGCACTAGTTCCAGTTACCCTTTCTAATCATCTATCTAGACCAGGGGTGTCAAACTCATGGTGTCACGTGAGATATCGGGAATTTTTTTACCCCTTCATTAAACTGGCCATGGGTGTGGTGAGTGCATGATGCATCCAGCCCATGGACCGCAAATTTGACAGCCCTGATCTAGACCAAATAATGCTTTGGGTTTACGCTTCCACCTGCAGAACTCCATAATCATTATATTATCAGTTTTGATCAGATTTAATTCAACAATGGAAGAGTTTCTAATGTACTTGAAAAGTTCTTTAAAATTCAGGTGACATCCAGAGATGTATCAGCATTGGAAGTAGCTGATGTTGAATTTATAGCACAAAAAAACATCAAGAGTTGACAACAGAAAATATTTTATAACATTTTAAATGTCTCCAAATACTTTATGATTTTTGTCATCTTTTATACAATTTGCCAAATTTCAGTCCTACATATCATGGGTCCTGGATTTTGGGCACATTCTGTAAACTAGTCCATTTCAGGTACCTTGGTTGAAAAAGTTTTGCTCTATGATGCATTTTTTCATTCAGACATGAGTTTTAGTAGTATACTAGGTAACTGATAACCAGGGGTGGTCTGCTACCAGTTCACCACGGTTTGGATAAAACGATAGCTAATTTTATCATTTTTAAAATTACCGGTTCGGCGAACCAGTAAATCCCACCCCTGGCTGGCCCTGTCCACCCACCCTGCCCCTCCCAGGAGTCCCCACGTGGCCCATTTTGGATGCTAGGTAAGTACAGGGTCCATGCGGAGGCTCGGGGAGGGCAAAAAACAGGCCTCCCTGAGGCTCTGGAAGGTCAGAAACAGGCACGTTTCCAGCCTCTGGAGAGCCTCCAGAGCCCAGGGGAGGCCGTTTTCGCCCTCCCAGAGGCTCAACAAAAGCCTCCAGAGCCTGGAGAAAGTGAAAAAGCCCCCCCCCCTGTGGTGGGGCCATGGCCACGCCCACCCAGCAACCAGGCAGAGGACCAATTCCTGAAATTTTTGAAGCCCACCCCTGCCCATGACCTGTTGGGTTCATTTCAAAGCTATACCCAAACAGAATGACCTAGGGAAAAAAAGCAGTGAGAATGGATGCAACCTGTTGGCTTGACCATGGCTTGCTGCACTCCAGCAGCTGATGGTGAGATTGGTCTACTTGGCCTTCAGAAGCAACACCGGTCTATCTATCTATCTATCTATCTATCTATCTATCTATCTATCTATCTATCTATCTATCTATCTATCTATCTATCTATCTATCTATCTATCTATCTATCTATCCATCTATCTATCCATCTATCTATCTTTCAGCAGCTGAACAAGCTAGTTTGTCCAGCCTCCGGAGAACTAGGGTAGGATTAAGCAACTGAACCTACCTCCAGGTTACTAGCATAGCAACACTAAAATCAACCAACAATTAGCCAAATTTAATCTCACAGGAGTCAGATCTGGATTTTGGTCACATTCTGTAAATTAGTCAATATGAAGTATCTTGGTTCAAACATTGTTGTCCTCTCATGCACTGTTTTGTCCAGTTATGGTTTACAGCAGACCTCTCCAAACTTAGCAACTTTTAAGACTTGTGGACTTCAACTCCTAGAATTCTCCAGCCAGCATAGTTGGAGTTGCCAAGTCCACAAGTCTTAAAAGTTGCCAAGTTTGGGGACCCCTGGTTTACAGACATGACAGGTTTAGTATTAGGTTGACAGGTTGTTCTGGGCAGTTCTGGAATGAAATATCGAAGTACAGAAATATTTATACTTATTTATTTATTGAAGTGAAATTGCCACCTATTTGCCGATGCCGACTTGTGGCGGCTTACAGAATATAAAACCACATTTAAACCAATTAAAAACTAACAAAAAAAGAGGAAAGCTTTATTGTATGTTGCTTATTAGTATGTTCCAGTATTTCATTAACCAAGACCAAAGGTAGTTATCCTCCAAAGAATGAACTGAAGCTTGCAGCTGTTCACTTACTTTAAAGTAAAAAAAAAAAAGTATATTCATTTCCTCTGCCAANACTTTAAAGTTTAAAAAAAAAAAGTATATTCATTTCCTCTGCCAAACCAAACCCCCCCCGCACATCAAATCTTCTTAGGCCTCTCCCCCCGAATGAAGGCCAGCCCTGCGCAGCTGACGTCATCCACGGCGCCTCCCGGGGCTCCTCCCTGCGTTCACCAAGCTCTCCTAGCAACGGGACGCCTTCGGAATCACGCGCGGCTGTTGGGAGGGGGGAGGGAAGGGAAAGGAGGAAGAGTGGGGGCGGGGTCATCCGAGGGACGCCCTCCAATCCGCGGCGGACAAATCAGCGGCAAGGGACACATTGCGCGCGCGCTTGGGGCTCCGTCGCTCGTTTCTTTCCGCGACGCGGGTTGCGCGCGCCGAGGGCCCCGCCCCTGGAGGGCAGGGCGGTAGGGGGGGAGGGGGCGGGAGCGAGCGAAAGCTCTTCTCGTTCCTGGTGCTGAAACGCGCCTGCGTCGCCGTCTCTTCTTTCCGCCGGTCTGGGCAGCGGCTGAGGCGGCGCCGGGGAAAGCGACAACAGCGGCGGCAGCAGCAGCAGCAGAGGAAGGAGTGCTGCCGTTTGGAACGGCAGCGAGCGAGCCACCCCCCCACCCTAAAAAAAAAAAAAAAAGGGCGCGGAGGGATGTGCGAACCTAGCAAGCACGATTTGGTGACTGTCTTCAAGCGGCTCCGCGCCGTCCCCACGAACAAGGTAGGCAGGCAAGCAGGCAGGCAGGCAGGCAAAGGAAGCGCCCGTCAGGCTTCCGAGTGACACGTTGCAAGGCGGCGAGAGGCGGAGCGAGTGCGGTTGGGGTGCGTGCGTGTGTGCGTGGTGGGGCCGGGAAGCCCAGCGTGTCTATCCTGAGGGTTGTGGGGGGATTGAAGGGCGGCGGGGCGAAGATCTCCAGGAAACCCCGAAGAAGGGAGTTTGTTCCCAGAGGTTTTGCCTGGAAAGTTTCATCCATTGACAGAAATTGACTGGGGAGTGTGTGTGTGGGGGGGGAAAGTTTATAATAAATCTAAATACATAAAAGCGAAATTACCACTGATGCGTCATCACAAAATCCCCAGGACCTAAAGCCAGAAAACTTAAAATTTGGCATATATGTTCCTCTTGGCTTCTAGGTGCTCGCTAAGAAAGGAGTTTTTGAAATGACTATCAGAGCATTCGTATTTCCTGTATTATTATTATTATTAACACGCTCTGATGCCAAGGAGTTCTACTCCCCCTCCCCACCTGAACAGAAATCTGTTCCAAATGCAAAACACAAGGAGAGGAGAGGAGAGGAGTTTCGGTTTTAGTTTCACAGCACCAAGCGGCTTTAGGATGTAACAGTTGAGCTAAGTCATGCCCAGACTCCTTGCTCACACAGAAAATACTGCTTCAGTTTCTAAACAGCCCTCGACTCTCTCACACGCTGACAAGACACTGGCCTGATGGATGCTGGTAGGCAGAATTTGCCCCCCCCCCCTATTTTCCTCCCCAAAAAGGTGCCAGATCACATAACAAAGCATGGGTACCCTGCTAGTAGAGTTTATAATATTTAAATAGGGCTGTAGGAAATCATAGACTTGGAAATTGGGGGGGGGGAACCCACCACCCGGGAAGGCATTGGAGCTAACCACTTCTGTAGCACTACCATGAGAACGATGGGAGGTATCCACAAAGCCCTTCAAGTACCATTAGATTGCCTTTCTGCAAATAAAGGTACAGGTTTGGGTGTTGAACTTGGGAGAGGCAAGGTCAAATCCTCATTCAGGTGGAAGACTTTTCAGCTGCTCTCTGCACCTTGCAGGTATGAACATATTGGTGCCATCCCCACTCATGTCCTCCAAGCACATTGTATGATAATAATGCTGAGACTTGGATCATGTCTGCTATTTCACTTGCATCTAAAGGGAAATTTTACTCAGCTAGGTGAAGAAAATATTTCAATAAAATCACCGTAGCAAAGGCTCCAGCTTCTGCAAGAGTGTGGTGGACTTGAACCGGGATCTCTCGTAGTCCGAAGTCTCGGCTATTGTGTCGCAGTGGTTTTCCCCATCATTACCAAATCTTATGCACTTTCCAGAATAGATTTACACAGCTTCAGTGTTGGATTTAAAAACAAACAAACACCCAGAGACTTCCTGGCATAAATATTTTATCCCTCAGGAGTGTTGCACCTAAACTCCAATCCTGTTAATTCCTGGCCCTAGTGTATATTGTGGGATGCTGGCATCATTTGACAGTCTCACATTCTAGCCAGTGTTCCTTTGCAAGCAATCACTTCAGGTTATTATATACTCATGAGAACATGCTGTTTTTTCTGATCTTTCCCTGGCTTGAAGATAGTCAAGGCAAAAATATTTTAAGGATTTCGGTTGATGTTGGTATTATGGGAGAATACTTTACAGCATATGTGAATCTTTAGTAGCCATATGATTTTTGAGTAACATTAATGTTCACCTCCTCTGTGCTGGAATCCAAGGTCAAAGTTCTCTTTGTGGATTCCAGTGGCATATGTTTACATCACTGTGTGGAATGCAGTCTTTAATTTTAAGCTAGAAGTTGATGAGTTGACTGAAAATGGATTTTCAGTGTATATGTGCCAAAACGGTTGTTTTCGCAATGCACGCCTCAAGTCCCATTTTATCTTAAAAGTATTTCTGTTTGCTTCTGAATAGTTAGACAGAATAATTTTATTAGATTATTAAAGTATCAAATAATTATATCCCCTTGTATTCTATGAAAATAATTTTGAAGCAGCACACTCATTTGAGAGGGTTTCAGAATTTTTTTCCCAATAATTAAGCAAAGAACTAAACGCTGTATATGAATCAAGTTCATATGAATCTTTAAATGAAGAAATAAAGGGCAGCAGCTAGCAGAGCAAATCAGTTTATTTAGTTGAATGAGTTCTTAATTAAGCATTGAACAGAATTTTAATGCAAATGTGGATACATTAGATTCTGAGACCAAGGTTATTTTATGCAAGTTGGTTTGGGAACGAGGTATAGGGGCTACAGTAATAGGGAACATTTGGGATTCAAATGTTCATTGTTGCTCTCAAAGAAATGCCAGCAAATAAAGACCGAGGAAGGTCTCCCATAAAACCAAAAGCCTTTGAGGTTTTTTTTGTCTTCTAAATTCATAGTGATCAATCAACTGCCTATGGAGAGCTGAGAAATAGAAAAAACATGCTTATTTTATGGGAGATACTCTGATTAGGTTCTTTAAATAGTATCTTATATAAAAGTAGTATCTTCTTACATTCAAATGCAGTTCCTAATGAATCTATTAATGTAGGTATCTGGGCCACAGTACAAAAATGATCAGGCACTGTTTGAAGAATTATTTAACTTCCCATTAGCTTACAGCCTTGAGATCTGTGATGGTCTTGTGTCCAAGAGCTAATCGGGTTTACCCTGCTTTGCTTTTTGAAGTAATCCAAGGTCTGTAAAGTCTTCCTGTTCTGTGCCATTTTAATGTTGGTTGAAACATATGTTCATACGCAGTTACTGGAAAATAAGAACAGCTAGCATGATGCAGCAGTGTATCTAAGTCCATATGTTGTTTTACCATAATCCTATTTTGTGTATGTTCAGGTAGTGCTTGACTTATAACAGTTCATTTCGGGACTGTTCAAAATTACAGTGGCATTGAAAAAAGTGACTTGTGACTTTTTCACACTTTGCAGCATCCCCATAGTCATGTCATCAAAATTCAGGCACTTGGCAACTGACTCCTATTTATGACAGCTGCAGTGTCCTGGGGTCCTGTAACCCCCTTTTGTGATCTTCTGACAAGCAAAGTCAATGGGGAAGCCAGATTCACTTAGCAACCATGTTTAATAACTGCAGTGATTCACTTAACTGTGGCAAGAAAGGTCATAAAATGGGCAAAATTCACTTAACAAATGTTTCACTGAGCACCAGAAATTTTGGGATCAATTAGTAGTAGTAGTGAGTGGTAGTAAATGGAGGACTTATCTATATTATAATAGTCATTATATCCATTATAAGTTAGTGGGAACTCAATGCAGCCCAAATAATTTTGGGTATACTTTTCATTTTTTTCCTGACCTGCAGCCTAATTATCAGAGAGATACATAATTTATTGGAGAAATCTTGCAGTTAATCATGGTAGTTAATTAACTTATTGCCTTCCCTGAAATTTCAAGTCATTGTTTGAATACTTTAGAATTATTTCTCTTGCAAACGACGTAGAAATATGTTAGGTTTGTTATTGCATTTCTTGATTTGCAAACATTTATGTCTGTATCTGTATCGATCTATCTGTGCGCCTATTAGGAATTTCTAAGAGATGCAATATCAGAAATACATGCCACTTGAATTATATAGATAGCCCTTGTTTCATTAATTGAAACTGCTTAACACCTGATTTCAGCTTTGCTTTGCAGACCTTTACAGAAGGTTGTAAATTTGAAGATTGGTCTTAATGTTACTTTTTCATCACTACCATAGCTTCAAATGGTCACTAAACAAGGCAATCATTAAATAAGGGCTACCTGTATATGTTCGGTTAAGTTAAAAATATTTTAAATATCAGATTTAAGTATTTTAAATGTCAAATCTTAGATGTCAGATTTTAATATTTCTGTTACTTTCCTTACCGCATTATGCAATAGAAACAACCTTGTAGGTAGGTTAATCAGTTGGTTCACTTAATACATTAAGTGTTTAATATTGTTTAAAAAATCTTAGTGGACCAAGAGTCTTGTAGCATCTTTCCCAGCATTCAAAAGCTTATAGTATTTTAATAAAACTTGTTAGTTGGAAAAGGTGCTACAAGACTCCTGATTTTACGCCACCAGAGGCAAACGGCATTCCTGTAGTGGTCTACATCCAGTCTGTTAAACTTTCTTATCCTTGATTTTATTTGGACTTAATTATCATTATAGAAATTGAATGAATGAATGCAAATGAATAAATAAATATCTTTCAGTTAGACCTAAGTTCCATTTATTTGTTCTGAATTCTTAAAAATAACATTTCACTAATGTACCTAAGTAGCAGCTAAATTGATGAGTGATATTTGCATTCTGTGTGCATTTTGCAAATCATAGTTATTTAGGAGACAAAAGTATGCTGGGTAATAATAACAATTAAATTGTGGTTGTTTTCTAGTTATGTTTTGACTGTGGAGCAAAAAATCCAAGCTGGGCCAGCATAACCTATGGAGTTTTCCTCTGTATTGACTGTTCTGGGACTCATCGCTCACTTGGAGTTCACTTGAGTTTCATTAGGTAAGCAATTCATTTAGTAATGCATGTGGTTCATTCTTGGGGGATATTTTCCTTAGTTTTTGTATCTATACGTACATATATATTTCCTCTTCTTGTAGAAAAGGTGCTTCTTGGTTCGAAACTGTCTCTTGTTTCTGTTAGTTGTCTTTATTGTGCACTGAAACAAAGTAAATCGAAATAGTCTGGCACATCTTTCATGAAAGTATATCTTAAATGAATTTCAAAATGTAGAGTATCAGATGAAAATTTCATTTTCAAGCTAAACTTTGGTTAACATTTAAGCTGATTTTGGTCAGTCTGACATATATGTTTCCCATAGCTCTTGTTTTTCTTCTTGAAATATTTGCATGATTTGTTAGCTGTACTGGTATCTAATATCAATTGTAGCTCTTCTATTATGTCTTAGGTTTTTATGCCTTAACTCTTTTCAATAATAAGTTGCAGTTCATAATTTAAAATATTTTCAACTTTACTGTGAGTATTGTTCTGCAGATCTGATAAAGAACAGTTCTATACTCATTTCCAACTAAAATGGATGAAGTTTATATATCAAATAGAGCAGTAGCTTTCCCAAGATTGGCTATTTTTGTTTAACAATACAACTCCTGTAAAGTTGAACATTGACATACTCATTGGGTGATTGTTCTACAATTGACTATACAGCTTTTAAAATATTTTCAGTAATTCATTGGCTCTCCATCGTTGAATATTATTTCATTTGTTTCTTGTGCCAGTAATGCTTTTTGCATATCTTATATTTTTCCTGGCTCATAGTATTTTCAAAAATCCATGCAACAAGCATTCGGAAGGAGATGCTTGATTCCTTATAGCAATAGCACTTATTATATACCGCTTTATAGTGCTTTATAGCCCTCTCTAAGTGGTTTACAGAGTCAGCATATTGTCCCCAACAATTTGGGTCCTCACTTTACCCACCTCGGAAGGATGGAAGGCTGAGTCAACCTTGAGCATGGTGAGATTTGTAATAAGCAGAACTAAAAAAGCTTTCCTCCCAAATCCTTAATCCAGGGGTCTTCAAACTTGACAGCTTCAAGACTTATGGGTTTCAGCTCCCAGAATTCCTCCTCCAGTCATATTAGCTCAGGAATTCTGGGAGTTGAAGTCCACAAGTCTTAAACTTGCTAAACCATTCCATATAGAGCTTGATTTCCAGGCTGTTTTCCAGCTGGGAAATCCTGTTCTGAACTTGTTTTAATCTGTAATTGTCCTTTTTCAACTATGGTGTTTAGTACTGGACACAGTATTCCAAATAAAATCTGACCAAAGCAAAATGGAGTGGAACCATTTTTTTCTATGATGTGAACTTATATTTCTGTTAATATATGCAGATAGTGGTTGTTTTTAGTAAAAGCATCACACTACTGATTTAATATTAAATTTGTGTTTACAAGGATATCCAGAGCATTACATTTTTCCTATCAAAGATACAGAACTTTAAATTATTTATGCCAAATTCCATTCTACTCCTTTCACTCCATACTTCAAACTACTCTAGAACTTCTTGGATCTTGTTTCATGGCTTTTATTTATTTAACTAAATGGAGTAAAGAAAAATGGTAGAAAAAAGAAAGAAAAAAGAACAAAATAATCACAATATAAATTTTCTTTGTGTATATATGTATATAGAGTTCTATGTTATTTGTTCGTTCATTAAATTTTTACATCACCCATCTTACTTAAGTGCTTCTGGGTGGTTTTCAAATATCTATATTGCATCGCTACAATGATTTCAATGAAGAATATTTCATTATAATAATATTTCATTATAATAATTATAATAAAATATTATAATATTTTAGATTATAATAATCTAAACAATTTGCCTTTCCTAATTTTGTGTCATCTATCATGAGTACATCTAATACTAAGTAGTGCACTTGGCCCATGCTTTATCATTTTATGAAGAAAAATACCTTGAGGCATTATCTTAAAAACTTTGGTATAATCCATATGTATTGTCTTTGATATTCTCCTAATTTACTGAATTAGTAATTCTACCTAAGAAAGAGAAGTTGGTTTGGCATGAATTGTTAACTCCTGTTAATTGTAACATGCCTATCCAAGTACTCACATATTATTTGATCGTTTTTGAGGAACCTGTTCTGTATAGATCTCAAGCAGAGAGTTTCTTAGGCCCTTCTCCTTCCTCTTCCCACTAGCTAGCCCTCCATTTCCTTTCCGTGAGAAGTTGAAAAATTAAAAAGTTCTATCTTCTTACCATGGCTCATTAGAATTAACTACCTTGTTTTTTCAATGGGTCTGTATCCTCTTCAGCTTTTGTTTTACTTCTAACATGTCCCCAAGCCTCCTTGTTGCTTTTGGTGCATTTCAAAATATATGCTGCTTTGTTGTTGTTGTTTTTTAAAAAGAGCTGTGGTGGCGCATACCGCAGTATGCAGTATTGCAGGATAATTCTGCTGACTGCCAACTGTCAGCAGTTCGGCAGTTGGAGTCTCACTGGCTCAAGATTGACTCCATCCTTCCAAGGTCAGTAAAGGAAGGACCCAGATTGTTGGGGGGCAATATGCTGACTCTAAACTGCTTAGAGAGGGCTGTAGAGCACTGTGAAGCAATATATAAGCCTAAGTGCTATTGCTATTGGTATCAAATGGTTCTTCATAAATTACTTCTATG
Source organism: Laticauda laticaudata (assembly GCA_004320025.1). Taxonomy (NCBI): domain Eukaryota; kingdom Metazoa; phylum Chordata; class Lepidosauria; order Squamata; family Elapidae; genus Laticauda; species Laticauda laticaudata. The sequence goes on from BHFT01064202.1 coordinate 45,844, forward strand.
TTTTGGTTTTAGATCTACAGAATTAGACTCAAACTGGTCATGGTTTCAGTTGAGGTGCATGCAAGTTGGAGGAAATGCAAATGCTGTAAGTACATTGAAACATGCTTGGTTTTTCCCCTGGTTTCTAGGAATCAGTAATTTATTAACTGATTTATCAGAATTCTATGCATATTATGAGTTACATTTCATGCATTTTCCATCCTTCAATATAACTGCCAGATATACCTTCACAATCTTGAAAACTAGAGAAATAAATGAATAAGATAGTTCTGGCTTCTTATTCAATTTGTTTCTTTGACTTTCAAGATTGCTCCACTCAATTGCCTGTTAGTTGCTCTAAGCATCTCTTGTACTTATGTAAAAGGATAGAAAATATACAAAATGTAACTCATAAAAATCTTAGTATGCATATGACCCTGATAAATGAATAGACATTTTAGAAAACAATGGGAGTTGATCATGTCTAAATCCCACTGGTTTCAGGAAATCTACCTTTAAGCCAAATGAAAGATGAGATATTCAGTTACTGTACCAGAATAATCCAGGCAGTAGTTTTTCCCATGACGTTTTATATTAGCAAAGAAACTGGTTATGTCTCGTTCAATGAAAAGAAGGACTAGGAACGATATTATAGCAGTGTTCCAATATCTCAGGGCTTCCAGAAAGAAGAGGGAGTCAAGCTTTTCTCCAAAGCACCAGAAGGCAGGCTAAGAAGCAATGGATGGAAACTAATCAAAGAGAGAAGCAATCGAGAACTAAGGAGAAATTTCCTGACAGAACAATTAATCTGTGGAACAACTTGCCTCCAGAAGTTGTAAATGCTCCAACACTGGAAATTTTAAAGAAGATATTAGATAACCATTTGTCTGAAATAGTATAGGTTTCCTGCCTGAGTACGAGGTTGGACTAGAAGACTCCAAAGTACCTATTCTATTCTGTTCTGTTCTATTTATTCTATTCTTTAAAACAGTCTTGATGAAGTAGACTCCTGAGATACCAAAGATAGCCAAGAAAATAATGAATTGGATTATAGAATAAATCAACCCAGAATTCTTAAGACACCAATGACCAGGCTCAAAATTACAGGTTGTCCTCGACTTAAAACAATTTGTTCAGTGAGTGTTCAAAGTTACAGTGGCACTGAAAAAAGTGACTTACGACCATTTATCACACTTACGGTCATTGCAGCATTTCCATGGTCACATGATCAAATGCTTAGCAACTGACTCTTATTTATGACAGTTGCAGTGTCCTGGGGTCATAATCACCTCCTATGGTTACCTAATTGCCATTTGCAATCTTCACTGCTGGCCTTCCATAAATAAGCAAAGTCAGTGAGGAAGCTGGAAGATCACAATGGCAATCATATGATGTCATGTCTAACCATGCAGCATTTACTTAACAATCACAATTAGAGCTACTGCTGTAAATCAGGTAAGAAAAGCAAGGTTTTACACCTAGGTAGGAAAAACCAAAGGTACAAGTACAGATTAGGCAAAACCTGGATCAAGATGAAACCTGATGAGATGGACCTTGGAATAGTAGTGGACAATCACTTGAATATCAGTCACCAGTTTGTAGCATTAGCCAAAAAAGCTAGTCCATGCAAAACTTAATCATTGTCTATAAGAAATAAAGACGTATGGATAGTGAACATAGCAGTACCTGGAGGCAGCAGAAGGGAAGAGAAGGAACTGGAAAAAATAACCTGACATCAATACTTGGGGAGATCCTGGAAAAGAAAATCAAGCAGCTGATTTGTGAGCACCTAGAAATGAAAAAGCTGATTATTAGAAGTCAGCATGAATTCTTAAAAGCAGGTCATGCCAAACAAACCATATTGCTTGCTTTGATAAAATACGAGGGCTATCCACAAAATAGATTACGTTTTCGTCTGTAGCAAGAAGGGGCGGAGCTAGTGTGGGCATCTTTGGTCTGTGCGTCCGCCGCTTAGTC
>BHFT01064207.1:0-15584 GCA_004320025.1 Laticauda laticaudata
ACACACACACACACACACACACACACACACACACACAATCCTAAAATATTTCCCAGCAAGTTTTAGACTAAACACCAGTATACATTCCCATGTGGTATCCCCCTTATAGAATCCCTAACCCTTATCTCTAAATTTTTCAACTTTATTATTTTTTTTAATTTTAGCCAGCTTTCCCTTTTCTAATTTTCCCCAGTCTTTCTTCTTTTTTTCCTTCTGATATTATTTTTATTCCCCTCTGCCTTTCAGCCATGTTTTCCTCTACCCTTTCCAGTTCTCTTTTTTGGGGGTTTCTTCTTATCTCTTTTATTTGTTGTCTCTGTTGTCTATGTCTCTATTTTAAGTCCTTTTATATCCTTTGGATATAAAGATCCTTTGGATCTTTGTTCTCCATATTCATCTGGGCTGTTGTTTCCCTCTTCCGACTCGTCATCTCTGAGCTTTCTTTGTTCTTCTACAAGCTGCAACGCCATTATTTACTTATCATTGTGTTCAGCAATTTCATTCTTTCTTTTAAAATACCTCTCACAGTTTGCAGCTCTGACTTAAATTCTTTGCTTATTTTTTTATTAAAGATAAAATTTTTCTATTATAGTCCTTGCCAAAAGTTTCCGTTTCTCCCACTTTCCCTTTCTTCTGTTTTCTTGTCACAGTCAACCTCCAGCAGTACCCAAAATATTGTATTTCTTTATATTTTACTATAGTCCCCTCTTTAAAAAAACAAACTTCTGGGTTTTTTGTTGTATTAAGAATCTTTTGTTCCATTTCTTCTCTCTTTCAAATATTTATGCGACCAGTAATTCTTCACAAAAACATAAAAGAGGAAAATCTTTAACCATTAGGTGGTGCTCCATATCACTTTCTTTTCAAAGTTTTTTAAATTCCCTTTTCCGTAGTATTAATGTTAATTTTTCTCCATTCCAAATAAGTCCAGCATTTTATCCAATACCTAATTATTGTCCAATTCTGTATATTCAAATTTAATCTCTGATTTCATATAATTCTTTTATTTCCAGTTTTTCCTTTACCTTATATTTTCTTCTTATTCTCTGTTCGCCACTACCATTCTTCCAAGCAAAAACTCTTTCTTTTGGCTTTTCAGGGTTTTCAAAAAAAAATATTCAAAGTCTTTTATCCAGTTACACACCGCTCACCACTTCCACTCTCCAACACAAACTTAGATCCCGGCAACGTCCGGTTTCTCGGAGACCCCTCCCAACAGGGCAAGCACAAATCAAAGCCACGCACGATTGCTGTCTCTGGACCGTCTTTGACGGAAACGCCACCGGAAGTCCCCAGCATGGCAGATTCAATGATCAGAAGAGGATCTTGTGGTGGGATTTAGCATGTTCCAATCATTGTTTTAGAACACAGGTGTCAAACTTGATCGTGTCACATGATGTATCGTGACCTATCGTGACATTTTGCCTTTGCGGAGCTGGGATGGGTGTGGCCTGCATGTGATGCATCTTTCCCATGAGCCGCCAGTTTGACACCCTTGCTTTTAGAAAAATTGCAGAAATCTGTAACGCATATTTTTTTTGTTGAAAGCCATCACAAAAACATAGTGAAGTATAAAACAATTTAGAGGGTGGGGTGGAGAATCATCGAAAATCTTTGGTGGGGATTATGTAGCAATGTAGCTTATTTTTTTTTATTTGGGATGGAAAATAGATTATGGGAATGCAGTAGGCATAGAAGATCTTTATTTTATCAAACTAACTGATGGACTGCCCTCCTATTTATCTTATACGCTATTGAATCCTAATGGCAGTTCACAATAGCAAAGTAGGACAGTCTAAAATAAATACATGATTAGGTTTAAAAAATAAAACAAGTGAGAAAAGTATTTAAATACATAGCAGGTGTCATAAACATAGCCTTGAATACCAATTCCCCTGCAGAATTTGGTTTTTACTGCTTTGTAGAATAGTGTTAAAGTCTCTGTTAGTCTACCCTCAGGAGGGAGACTATTCTGATCAGCAGATGTGGACTGGATGGCATGACGGATGGCATGACAACAAGTGGATACACAACTGGCTTGAAAATTATATTAAAAGAGTACTCATTAGTGAGTAGTTCTGGTATTGAAAGGTATAAATGGGGCACTGCAGGGTTTGGTCCTAGTCCAGTAGTCTTCAACATTTTTATTAGTGACCTGTTGGAGAGAGTAGCTTTGAAAGTTGCTAATTGTGCAAAACTGGGTGGAACAGTTAATACTTGAGGGGAGAAATGCAAAATGTTTTTTACTGATTAGATTAGTGGATTGACCAACAGAAACTAAAGAAACAAATGCAAGGTTTAGGAGAAAGAGATCTAGTGGACTGGTAGAAAATGAGAGATATCCTTGACAAGAATTTGTAAAAATTTGGAATTGTAGTTGATCATAATCAGTGCTTCATATTTGCAAAAGAAGACGAGAACAAATTGGCTGCCTCAATAGTACTGCAGGTAGTCCTCAATTTACAACCATTTGTTTAGTAACTGAAGTTGCAATGGCACTGAAAAAAATAACTTACAACCAGTCCTCAAACTTACAACCATTGCAGCATCTTCATGGTTACAGGATCAAAATTTAGGCACTTGGCAACCGACATGTATTTATATTTATAGTCACAGGTTCATATGTTCACCATTTGTGACCTTCCCAGCTGATGTTCAACAAGTAAAAATGTGGGAAGCCAGATTCACTTAATATCCATGGCATAAAAGGTAAACAAATTGGGTGTGATTCACTTTAACAGCCACCTTGTTTAGCAATGGAAATTCTGGTCGCAATTGTGGTCCTAAGCCAAGGACTACATATATTATGTCCAAATCACATGAGGTTAATCATTCCATTTTGTTCTACATTGCTTAGTTACTGTCTTTCTTGAGTGTTGTGCAAGGCAGATTGGGCTCCTTCCAGTTCAAAAACATGGTAGTTAATTTGGTTAGCACGTTTTTGACTTAAACACCATCTAAGTGCAGTTTATTTGGCAGCCTAAGCCTATATTGCTAGCAACAGATGAAACAGTATGTTGTCTAGGCTTTGTATTCTGTCACACATACAACAAAGCACCATAAAACAACAAATCAGTCTTCCTCACTGCTTTGTGAATTAGCATGTCAGCAAGTAAGACCCAGTTGTGTTGATTCACGAAGCAGCTAGACTAAACAAATGGACCGCTGAAACATTGGAGATATCTGTCCTGGCAACGGAAGTTGCATATTATTAATTTATTGCGTTCATATCTCACCATTGAGGGTTGAATTGATTGCAGTACATAGAAATTTAATAAATGTCTGCTTTGGTATCTACATGATAGGAAATGGGTGGACCACTTGCAATTTTATAGTTGCTAAATTTGCATCTTAGAGACCCATTTTTTAATTACAGCAATCTGATTCAAACAATATCTTGGGCCAGATCCAAGAATACCTCATTATTATTGTTTCATGTGCATTGTGAATCATCCATTTGTTGTCTTTACACCTGATGTATCCTAAAAGTAGACATTCCAGGAAAGCCACACTTGTCTGTAATGCAAAAAAGTCAGGAATCTGGTACACATAGTCCTCTGCTTTCGACCACAATTGAGCCTAAAATATCTTGTTGCTAAGTGAGACAATTGTTAAGTGAGTTTTGCCCCATTTTATGACCTTGCCACAGTTGTTAAGTGAATCACTGCAGCTGTTAAATTAGTAACACATTAGTAACACGGTGGTTATGTGAATCTAGCATCCCCATTGACTTTGCTTGCCAGAAAGTCTCAAAAAATGATCACATGGCCTGGGATCATGTGTGATCACATAAATATGAACTGGTTGCCAAGCATCCAAATTTGGGGCACCAAGGGGGCACTACAATGATTGTAAGTAATTAAATTTTTTCACTACCATTGTAACTTTGAACAATCACTAAACAAATGGTTGTAAGTCAAGGACTACCTGTAATAACAATTTTCTTGGGGACCTCTGCTTTAAAGTGTCAGCTTTTGTGAGATCTATGTTGCCCCATCAGATGCATCCTGTAGCCACTATGCATCCGGTGAAATGAGCTGCAATTCATAAAAGCTTATGTCTTTTAATAATTTTTGTTTCTTGGAGTAATACTAGTGACTTAAACTAAGCTTGGAATCTCACTACTATTTTGTAGAAGGATGACCAAGTGTCCCCTTGACAAAAAAAACCAACAACGAAAGGGGTTTTGGTTTTGCCATTTCCTGAGTGATTCCTCAATTCCTAAAATTGGGGCAAATTAAATGGGTTAGCAGGAAGCCCTTTCATTAGGGTAATTATGCTGCCCCTTTTGTCTGTCACCACAATCAACCCATGTGGGCAAATTAAGAATGTCACTTCGATGATAATGACTTCCCTTCAATGTTTTCTGCCTCTTCTCCCTCCCCCCCCCCCGNCCCCCCCCCCCCCCCCCCCGCAAAGCTGGGCCTCTAGCAAACTTTGCAAAGATTTGCCTCTTTATAGGTGAGCTCATATAAAGATTATGCGGGGCCTATTAGGCCTCTTAAAATGGTGTCCATGGTACAAGGTCCCCAAGGTGGTTGCTAAGCAACTGGAGTTCTCTGGTGACTTCCTCCCAACAAATTTAGAAGTAGTGGAAAGACAGAGATCCTGAAGAAGGCCAGGCCAGAAGATCCCAGTCGGTATTCTCTGAGACAGTGGGTCCTCTCTTAAAAATGAACAAAGACAAAACTTGTGGAAAGTACTTAAGTTTGGAGGTGGGTGTTGCTTTTCTAAAATGCCAGTGGAGGTGGGAACAATTGTTCTTCTACCTTCATTCGTAGACACAAGAAATGATAATTGCATTAATACTGGGAAGGATTTTCTTATGCAGGTAGTCCTCAACTTACAACAGTTCACTTAGTGGCCATTCAAAGTTACAACGGCACTGAAAAAAGTGGTTTATGACCATTTTTGACACTGATGACCATTGCAGCATCCCCATGGTCACATGATCAAAATTCAGATGGTTCATATTTATGAGGATTTCAGTTTCCAAGGGTCAGGTGATCACCTTTTCCGACTTTCTGACAGTCAAAGTCAAGGGGGAATCCAGATTCACTTAACAATTACGTTACTAACTTAACAAACACAATGATTCACTTAACAACCATGGCAAGAAAAGTCATAAAATGGGACAAAACTCATTCAACAAATGTTTCACTTAGCAACATACATTCTGGGCTCAATTGTGGTTGTAACTTGAGGACTATCTGTATATGCACTGATGATAGAATATGTCTTGTTTTAACTAGCTGCTTGGTTCTCTAAAGTAGTACTTTGCTGCTCCATTTAATGATCTACTTGAGTTATTTTCTCTCAGAAGAATCACTTACAGAAGCTTGGAGTTGTTCCGGTTCCTTTCCTCAATTCCCCCCCTCCTAACACACACACACATACACATGCATACACACATGAGTGACAACAAAGGTTCTTGTTTCCATGAGAACATGATGTCAAGACAAAGGCTCATGGGAGATTCCAGTCCAGCCCTCTGAAGACTTTAGGAGAAACATAAAAATAACCAGGGAGGTGTTGGCCTGACTCATTGCCATCCTTTTCAGCAGAATTCAACCCCCTGCCCAAGACAGGAGTCTTATGCCATCCTGGACAAGTCAAGTCTTTTCTTGAAAACTTCCAGCAATGGACCACTCACAACTCCAGCAGGCAAGCTGTTCCAATCATTCTCCCTGTCAGAAAATTTCTCCTTATTTCCAGGTTGGATCGCCTTCCACCCATTGCTTCTGGTCCTGTCTTCTGGTGCTTTGGAGAATCAATCAACTTCCATTTCCCTGTGATAGCCTTTCAAGTATTGGAAGGTCTCCCCGAAGCCTTCTCTTGTTAGGCTAAACATACCTAGTTCCCTTAGTAGTTCATCATGCAGTTTAGCATCTAGACCCTTTATCATCTTCGTTCTTTTCTGCATTCTTTCTAGGATCTCAGAATCTTTTTTTATATTGTGGTGACTGGATGCAGTATTCCTAGTGTGGCCCCACTAGTGCAGTATAGAATGTTCCTATCACTTCTTGTGAACTTCATACTATCCCTCTGTTGAGGTAATCTAGGAATGCATTGGCCCTTTTGGCAGCTACAGCACACTGATGACTTATACTTAAGCGATGGTACACCAGGGCCCCAGCTAAATTCCTCTCACAGGCACTAATATTAAGCCAAGTACTGCCCATCCTGTACCTATCCATTTGGTTTTTCCTGCTGAAATACAAGACCTTAACTTTTCTCACCACTGAACTGCATCTTGTTGGATAAGGGCCCACACTTATAGTCTTATCGAGATCCTTCTGAATGTTGAAGCTACTTTCCAAAGTGTTTGCAATTTCTTCCAGCTTGGTGTCATCTGCAAATTTGATAAGTATCTCTCGGTTCCTTCAGCTAGGGCATTTATAAAGATGTTGAAGAGCACTGGGCCTAAGACAGAACCATGAAATACTCCACTGCATGCTTCATTTCATGTAGGTGTAGTGCCATTGAGGAGTGCTGAATGCAGCTGATCAGCCAACTGCAAATCCATTTGGTGATGGTACTGTCTATCCTGCATTGTTCTATATCAGTGGTGGCTGGCTAACCTTTAGCCAAAAATTGTGTGCGCACTTGCATGCTCGCGTTCGCATGCCAGCACCCAGAAGGCAATGCGTGTCCCCCCCACGTCCCCTACTCATGTGTGTGCAGTCCCCACCCCTGCCACTCCCTTATCTGCACTGCGCCTCACAGCTGATTTTCTGCCGGTTTAAGGCCTTTTTCGGCCTCCCAAAGACTTGAGGAAGGTTTCTGCAGGCTTCTACAAGCTTTGTAGGCTGAAATCTAGCCCAGTTTCGTCACTTCCTGTTTTTCTGAAAATACCGGTCGTGTCCATCTTAATTTTCTTGACAATACAAGTAGTCCTCAAGTTACAACTATAATAAACCCTGCCTATCACAATCGTAACTTATGATGTTCGTAAAGTGGGTTGGTCATGTTAGCGGTTAATAAGCAAACCAATCCTTGACTATGGATTTTTTTTTACCCAAACCCATAAGTAAATGCTGTGTTTTGGCAAACACATCATCAAATATGGTCATGTGACTGCAGGACACTGCAAACTGCTATAAATGCACTCTGGTTGCCAGAAGTGAGTCATGTGGCTGTGGGGAGTATGTGACCGTTGGAACTTTGAATCTGGGTCATAAGTATCCCCCCCCCCCGATTGATCCGTTGGAAGTCTGAATGGTTGTTAAACAACCAGTCGTAAAGTAAGGACTATCTGTAATATGGAAATGGTTTGCCATTTGTCATCTTTATTTTCATCATGTTACTCTACCCTACATGAGATTTCTCTGTTGACTCTCAGCGAAAAATTGTGTCCAAGAATAGTCAGGGTTGGCTGTTACCACCTCTCTGATTGCAAGATAGAAAACATTGTATAATAGTAGGACATTTGGTTTATGACTAAGCTTATTCTGTCAGTTGTTTGTCCTAATATGGGGATAATTACAGGTTACATCTTAAATAGAAGAAAAATCCATTTGCATGTAAAGCTCTCTTCAATCCTTCATGTTTCTTAAGACGCCATTTTCAATGCGGTGTTTCAAAATTGGATAAAAAGAGAAACCACACCAAAGGCCTGAGAGGACTTTTGAAGCAGCATAAATGGGGTGTTGCATTGGGATGAGAAAATCAGGAGGATTCAGTAGGGCAGTCTTAAGCAAGTGGACCAAACTGCCTACTTAGATAGGAAATGTATGGATCCAGGTCATTTCAATATTTTCCTGGTTGCTATGTAAATTACTAATCACATGTTTTATCCCCACAGTTACCATGTAAGGTAAGCAGGAGGCAAGGAAGTAAATTTATGGCTGTGCATAAATAATATGAAGGTGGATCACTTTGGACTGAATTCAACACTGTAAATGCTATTATAGCTTCCATTTTTGCAATAGATCCTTGGAGTTCTCTGGCTGGCTGTGTCTTCATTAGCCTCTGTTTATTTATTTAAATCATTTATATACCACTTCCTATGAAAGGCATTTCATAAAATGATGTCCATTTTACAATGCCTATCGCAGAGCCTTCCCAAGTGATCATTCTGATTATTCAGGTTCTAATGCCTTAGAGCAGGGGTGCCCAAACTCCACTCCACCCCGGGGCCAGGGCTCGTTCAGAACCGGGCCACAGAAGTGGCAAGTGAGCGTGCGCACAGCTGCATTTGTGTGAACAGGTGAATTCGCACACAAAGTTCCATTTGTGCACACGGCAGGGCGTGCATGCATGCCCACCTCTTGTGCAGATGGAGTTGGGCGCGCACATTCCCCCTTTGCACAGAACCATCCCCTCTCTTTCCGCCGGTCCGCAAAGCCAGAAAGGTTGGGGAAGAGAACATTCACATAAATATTCATTCATCTCTCAAAAGTCCAGCCTCATAAAAATCTGAGAATTGGGAAAAGCATTGAGTCCAGCCTTCTCAATACAAGAATCCATATTAAAGCAAGTAGTTGCAAGTGGCTTTTAAATTTGTTTAAACACATCCAGTGAAAGGGAAACCTCCTGCCACCTCTCATGGTGATTGGTGTTGACCTGTCCTTATGGTTCACTTGTTTTTGTCCTAACATTTGGCTCAAATTGACTTCCATGTCCTGTATTGGGGGATGAGAGAGAATGGATTGTAGGTGAGACTTAACAACTATTTGAAAAGGGCTATCATCTGCTTTTCGAGGCTAAGCAAACCTAATTTATCTCTCCTCACAGAATTTAGTTGCTAGAATGCAAAGAAGTAAGTATGCTGCATATTTGGTCGCCTTGGAAGGATCTCATTGCCCACTTCTCACTTCTTCAGCTTGCTAGCACTTTTTTGGGGAAGTCATTCTTTACAGACTGGCATGAAATGTCTAATCCTCTTCTACAAGAAGGAACAATTACAATGAGCTAGCATGGCTGGCTCAGGATTTCTGGGAATTGCCCACATTTGCCTTTCCTCTTTAGAAGAAACTTCTACTGTTTCCAGATACCTGGAGGGTCTCTCCTAATCTATGAAAGTTCACTGAGTGATACCAGACCAATTTTGTTCTCTCAGCCCAACCTATTTAACTGGGAGGGGGGGTGTTGTGAGGGGGTGGGGAAACACAAATTGCCCTATTAAACAGTCTTGAGCTCCTAAAAAAAAACATGGGGTATAAAATCAGTATAGAGGGTTATTGTTGTATAAGCCAAGTAGAGATTAAACCCACTTATCCAAGTTTTTTAAAGCATCTTCTCATTTTAAGTCAAGCTTAGTTCATTATCTGCCATCAGGAAACAAACTTCTAGAACCTTTGTAGCAGCAGCCACAGCAGCAGATATTCTTACAATCCAGGATTTTGCATTTAATATGGCAGAATAAATACAGTATAAATATTAACCTAAATTTGGGGGCAGATGACTAGGCCTCAGTTTATACGTACTGTAAATTTACCACAAGTCCCCACTAATGATTTTGTGAAAAAATTTAAATGAGGACTCCTTGCTGCTGTCACTAGATAAACTAGGAAACCAACCAAAGAAATAAATATACAGGTATTCTCAACTTACGACCATAATTGAGCCCAACGTTTCTGTTGCTTAATGAGACAAGAGTTTTGCCCCATTTCACGACCTTTCTTGCCACAGTTGTTTGTTTATTTATCAAGTCTATTGGCCGCTGGTCATAACCACAAGGTAACTCTGGGCTGCTAACAACAATAAAAGTGAATCACCACAGTTGTTAAATTAGTAATATGGTTGTTAGACGAATCTGGCTTTCCCACTCACTTTAGAATAGAATAGAATGAATGAGCTGCAAGGGATTTGGAGGTCTTCTAGTCCAGTCCCCTTTCAAGCAGGAAATCCTATAACATTTCAGATACCATAAGTGACTGTCTAGATCAGGGGTCTCCAACCTTGCTGGCTGAGGAATTCTGGGAGTTGAAGTCCACAAATCTTAAAATCACCAAGGTTGGAGACCCTGCTCTAGACCAGTGATGGTGAACCTTTTCGGCACTGAGTGCCCAAACTGGAAACGTGCATGCATGCAGGCTGGAGCACCGGAAACCCGAAGACCAGCTGGCTGGTGCGCATGCATGCGCTGGCCAGCTGGTCTTTGCGTGTGCTGGAGTGCCGGAAACCCAAAAACCAGCTGGCGACAACGCGTGCGCCCACAGAGAGAGGGTTCTATTGGTTAACTGTCCTCACTGTTAAGAAGTTTATCCTTAATGCCAGGTTGCTTTTCTCCTTGATTTGTTTCCATCCATTGTTTCTTGTCCTGCCTAGAGGTCTTTGGAGAATAATTTGACTCCCTCTTTTTTGTGTGTCATTTTTTTCTTTAGACCAGCCAGACCCAAATCCTTTAGCCTTTCTTCATGTTTTAGCCGCTTTGCTTGTCCAAAGCTTGCGAAAGTTGATCACATGACCCTAATACGCTGCAACCGTCATAAATGAGTCAGTTGTCAAGCATCTGAATTTTGATCATGTGACCTAGAGATGTTGTAGTGGTTCTGAGTATGAAAAATGGCCATAGCTTTTTCAGTAGCATAACTTTAGACAATCACTAAACAAATTTTGTAAGTCGATGACTACTTGTATTCTGTGGACGTCCAGAGGGGAAAAATTTACATTGAATTAGCACAAGTCAGATACATATGGGGTATATGTATCTATTTTGTTGTGCTGTTGATAGTCTCAGTATGTATAGAGAAGACCATCACTTACAACAGACAACTTGTGCATTGTAGCCAGACAATAGGTACTTGCTTGGGAGTGATATTCAGCAGTCTAATTAAAATCCAGTAAATGAACTGTAGTTATTAGTTTTAATTCACAAGAAATTTGTTCGGGTATGTGTCCATTGATTTGTTTATTTCACTGCTTGGAGAGATTCCCCCAAATGATATTTCCTGGCAAGCAGCTTTTTACTGCCATATGATTTATTTAAATATTTTCATTCCCCCTTCCTTCCTTTTCAATTTTATGTTTTGTTTTTGCAGTGAGTCAAGTGACTTCTTCCTATGTCATCTGTTTATAGGATACTGTGAGAGAAGGGGGAGATCTGACATTTTAGAATGAAAGTGTGCAGGTTGGTGATGGTGTTAATGGCCGTGAGGAAACTTTTGTGTTAAAAGAAAGTAGTGCAGCTTGGTTGACACTCTAGGCCTGAAGCAGCGGGTGTGGCTTTTGCTATATTAAGTCCTGGGTTGGTGCCAGCATAGTCTTGCAATGTCCATTTAAAGGCCTTGTCTCACGTAATGGATCCAGGCTGGCTTTCTGTAAAACCTTGGAATTTTATTATAGTTTATCCATATAATATTTGAATGGCATCACTCTAGTTTTTCTGTACTTCTCAGGGATTGGATAATAATTATTAAACACACCCTATGAAATAAGACAATCAAGAAAGGGTTTAGGTGGAAAAAAAGATGTATTAAAAGCAAGCAGTTACAGTACCTAAAATAAAATTTGCTGTCCCTGCAGAAGAAATTAATTCCCCTTACAAGAGGGAAAGTCTTAACTAATCAGCAGAAGAACTTCCGGAGCCATGGAGTTGTACAGTTTAGATCAGGGGTCTCCAACCTTGGCAATTTTAAGACTTGTGGACTTCAACTCCCTTAATTCCTTAGCCAGATCAGATTATCAAGGATCTACTTTATGTCTTGTCCCTTTGATCTGTGATCAGTTGGATCACAGATAGCTTTTTTGTCAGATGTTACAAGACCAAGCAGGGTGTTAAGGAAGTGATTTCCTAAAATTATGCTGTCTTTTAGAGTTTCTATATGAATCACTTATACACTGAAAGAGTCGCAAAGCGATAACTAGATGAGAGGATTGGTGTGAATGTTGGAATCTCCTGCCAACAATGCTGACTGCCATTTGAATGGTATTAGGCGAAGCATCAGACTAAGCTAGGGAAAAAGGACAGGTTGAAATTTACCCTCTCCGTGTCACGAAGGTGATGTTAAGTCAGGGGTTTTCTTGGATTAATCTACCTCCCCAGGCCTTTGTGGTATGGTCAGAGTAGAATCTTTCCCTATGTTGCAGTAGTCATATACTATGGAATATCATGTCCTTATTAATGGTCAGGAATGTTGGGTCTTGCATATTCAAAACATAAGAAAGGCCTTGAGCCAAAGGTGCTTTTTCAAGAGGCCACTGGACTTTCTGGGTTTTTTTTGAAGACGTTTCACTTCTCATCCAAGAAGCTTCAGTTTTGACTGGATGGTGTGGAATGGAAGGACCAGCTGTCAACAAGGAGTATAAATCCTTCCATTCCAAACCATCCAGTCAGAGCTGAAGAAGTTTCTTGGATGAAAAACAAAACGTCTTCAAAGAAAAACCAGAAAGTCCAATTGCCTCTTGGAAAAAACAAAACACCTTTGGGACCACCATGACCGGAATGATTGAGAATCTCTATGGACAGATAATCCTTGACTTACAACCATTTGCTTAGCAACTATTTGAAGGTACAATGGCACTGAAAAAAGTGACTTATGACTGGTCCTTGCACTAATGACTATTTGCAGCATCCCTACAAACCGTGTGATCAAAATTCAGGTGCTTGGCAGCTGGCATTTATTTTCAAGGCTGGCAGTGTTCTGATCACCATTTGTGACCTTCCCAGCTGGCTTCCAACAAGCAATCTCAATATAGAGAGCTGGATTTATTAAGAACCTCATGATTCACTTAACAGTTGCAGTGATCCGCTTAACAACTGGCAGAAAAGGACACAAAATTGGGTGCGACTCACATAACTGCTTTGTTTAACCATGGAAATTTTGCTCCTAATTGTGGTTGTAAGTTGAGGATTACCGATAGTGTTGGGGCATGGGTTTCAAATCCCTACCTCAGCTATAAAGCTCAGTGGCTTAATTTACATCAGTTATTTCTCAGCCTTAGCAAATTTAAGGTATGTAGACTGCAACTTCCAAAATACCAAAGCCAGCATTTTTTTTTCTGTTATTTGTTACATACTGTTGTTATTTGAACATAATGTCCTGAGTTGCATGTCAGATGGACAACTGTATACATTGAGTTAGTGAATGAATGAAACAATCCTTTCAGGAATGTGATGGTGGTGATAATAAGAGTTTTGCTTTATTCTTCTTCCTAAGGAAGCTCAGAATGGTAAAAAAAAGGGGGGTAATAAAGTAGTCTGCACTATTATCTCAATCTAGTTAGGTTCCTCTTAGAATATTAGCAGAGTATGCTTATTTGTACTTTATGAATGGTGAATCTTGTAGCACATGTGGCTTTTGGCTATCTGGAAATATTTCCTTCACTGTTTTTTAAAGCTCCTAGTCCCAAAAACGTACTTGAAAATTACTCTTGTGTTTTCTGTGACAGCTTAGTGAACTTCTAAATCCACCCATCCATCCATCTATCCATCCATCAATCCATCTGAGAACAGCATTACTAAAACAGACCAAGAGCTCATCTAGTCCACCCCTTTTGTTTCCTAGAAGTGGAGTACTGATTTAGCAAATGTCTCAAGTATGCTTTTTTCAAAAGGCAAATCGACTTCGTTTTTTTCCCTTGAGGAAGACATTTTGCTTCTCATCCAAGAAGATTCTTCAGTTCTGAATGGGAGTAGTTTCTTGTATGAGAAGCGAAATAAGTATCTTCCTTGCGTGGAACCATCCCCTGTCCCCCCCACTACCATCACCGGTCTGCAAAGCTTGAGGAACTCTGATTTTGATGGTTAGCCAACATGTTCACCTAAAAACCAGATTCCAAACAACAAAAAGGGAAGCCTGCAATCTTCACATCATATTGGGCAGTTTTACTGGCCATTTTCTGCTCCTTCAGGCATTCAAGGCAAATTGCAACAGTAGAGAATACATGACATTAAAATTAATACAGAGTCCTCGACTTACAGCAGTTCATTTAGTAACTGTTCAAAGTTACATTGGCACTGAAAAAAGTGACCTATGACCCTTTTTCACCCTTATGACCGTTGCAGCATCCCCATGGTCACCCTAATCAAAAATCAGATACTTGGCAACCAACTCCTATTTATAACAGTTGCAGTGTCCTGAGGCCATGTGCTCTCCCTTTGCGACCTTCTGACAAGCAAAGTCAATGGGGAAGCCAGATTCACTTTACAGCCGTTTTACTAATTTCACTGCAGTGATTCACTTAACAACTGTGATAAGAAAGGTCATAAAGTAGGGCAAAATTCACTTAACTGTTTTGCTGAGCAACATAAATTTTGGGTTCCATTGTGGTCTTAAGTTGGGGAAATCAACTCACAGATCACAAAGGACTAGTGTTGTAAATGAGTGCCTGCTAACAGTTGAAGTTCTGCTTTTACTCATTAATTTCAATAGTAGTGATTTATTGAGGTTAATAAATGAATAATTACATTAAAGAAATACTCAAAGTGCTTCCTGTTTTTGTTGAAATTACAGCAGCCTTGGAAAGTGAGCAGGTACTCCTCCTTGCATTTGCGATGAAATGGGGGTTTAATGATCATATCATATGGGACAAAATTCCATCTCTTAGCACGATATAACCAGTTTTCTGCTTTAAAGAAATCTATATCCATTTCTTCATATGATGTATAATGATAAATTCATGTTTTTTAAATATCTGAATGAAACGTTTCAACTGTTGATTTTCTTCAGCTGTATTGAATGAATGAAATTAAGTGCTGTGTTTCATGCCACTTGCTATATAAGTATCTCTGAACAAGCTAAAGTATTCAAAGTAGATATTGGACTAAGATACTGCTAAGAACTAACTTAAAAACTACAACATTTTTCTCATGAAATTTCATGGAAAACTTTAGACTATATTGTGTTGCAATGTGTGCGTGTGGATAAGTCTATTTAGCAGTAAGACCCACTGGGGCTAATTTTCATGAAATAAAACAGGTATATGTTTTCATTTTTAATGTGAATTAAGCTGCTTTGTTAAAACGAAGTCCAAGCTTATTCTGACACTTTTATCTGAAAATGTGCTCTGCAATTATTTTTGGAACTTCCCAGTCCAAGTGATAATATATCTGGTTCTTGTGTTGCCTGAAAAATAACAGCTTTAAAATGAACAAAAACAAATAAAACTACAGAACATTTGCAGCAAAAGGTTTTTTGTAGAACTGTCTTGCCCCTTCAACAATTTTCAGTGTTCATTGAGGTAGGGATCCTATATAAAGACTTTCAGTGCACCACATTTTATAGACTGAACTGTTTTTCAGATCCTTCAGTAGAAGGTGCAATGTCCTATCACATCTTTGCCAAATAAAATGCTTCCACATGGCGACAGTCTTGATATCTGGGGTACAAAAATAAGGATAACCACTAGATGGCAATCAGTGTTACGTCTTCTGTTTCTTTGCTGCCATCTTGTGGTGGTCACAATTTATGTATCCTGATAACATACTGATAGAGGGACGCAGTGGCTCAGTGGCTAAGACGCTGAGCTTGTCGATCAGAAAGGTTGGCAGTTCGAATCCCTAGCACTGGGTAACGGAGTGAGTTCCCGTTACTTGTCTCAGCTTCTGCCAACCTAGCCGTCTGAAAGCAGGTAAAAATGCAAGTAGAAAAATAGGGACCACTTTGGTGAGAAGGTAACAGTGTTCTGTGCGCCTTCGG
>BHFT01064208.1:0-14867 GCA_004320025.1 Laticauda laticaudata
GGAACCAATCCCTTTTCGTTCTAAGTATCCAATCAGAATGTATTATTTGAAGCCGGTTATTTGCATACAGAACACTGATCTTCTTTGCAACATGCTTTCAAGATATTGAAGATATATTTGAATATTTGAATCAAATCACTTCCCCCCACTGAACTGTCTTTTCTGTTTCTTTAGTCTTTCTTCACAGAACTCTAATCATCCTCACTGCTATCCTGTAAATCTGTTCTGAATCTTTCTTAAAGTATAATGCCAAGAACTGGGTACACTTGGCAGGATCTGATCAAAGTAAAACAGAGCAATTATTTTCTGTGATTTGTACAATATGCTTTATAATGCCTAATAGTACATTTCTCTTGTTCCTTTCCAGGCTCAAATTATCCCAAGATCTTTTCATCAATCTGGATATCTTTCAACATTTCTTTAATCTATCAAGAGGATTTTGATATTCGAAAAGATTGGTTATAATCATCTGTAAATATAATGCACAGACCCTCCATATCTTTATGAAAATCTGTAATTTTTTAAATGAATAGTTTGCTGGATTTTCCTACCTCAACCCCCACCTCATCCCTCNTCCTACCCCAACCCCCACCTCATCCCTCCCTCCCCCCTCCCTTTCCCCCCTCTTTTGAGGAAAAGAGAAATTTCCTTTAGTCAACTAACACTTCACCAACTCACTGGGATTTCTCAAAGATAATGCATAAGGATTCCACTAAAATAGTTCCTTTAGTACCTGAAGATGCTATGAACCTGCTTCTGGAGATATAATCTCATTCATAGTAAAGAAATATTTCTCAGCTACATTGCACTCATTAGTCTAAGTTCATTTCTGTTCCCTCAGTTTCTGTATGTTCCCTGTTTGTTTTTGAATTTGCATTAAGCTTCTTGTATAGTCACATCTTCTTATGCTGTCCTTCCTATTTTTTCCTCACTGGAACATAAAATTTCAACCAATCTTTCATAAGTTTGCACTTATGAATCCGCATCCTCCATTATCAGCTGAAACATGGTCATTTCACACTCCAATCCTTTCATTTTTCCTTCCAGGACTGCCCTAAACTTATTTTGCTGTAAACTTATGTCAGGTTGTTTTTAGGCATGAAGATAAATATGTCACAATCACAGGCTCTTGCCTGTTCATCTTCAGATTTGCTTCTTAAGACACATACTGAAAATCTTTTTTCGCATTTTTTTATCCCTTCCTCAACCTCAGAGGTTAACCAAGTACGAACCTTTGACTTTGAGGGAACATATATTAGGAATTCCTCCTAAAATATCCCTGGCCAATTCTTTTTAGTTCTCTGTGTATTGGCTGAAAACTTACTCTCTGATCCTGTCTTGAGAAGACAAGAATAGCTCTTACTTATCAAGCAAAACCTCTGGAAACTCAATAGAAAAATGCTACAAGTAGTCTCAACCTATGACCACCAAGGAATTCAAAATTCTTGTTGCTGAGTGAAATATCGTGTTTCTCATAAAATAAGGCCGGGCCTTATTTTTTTTTGACCCCCCAAAAAACAGCTAGGCTGTCTGTCTTTTCGGGGGTGACTTAATTCCCCCCCTTGCAACCTCAGGTGGGCGGGCGGCAATGGCTTGGATGTTGATCTCGGTATTGGCGAGGCATTTCGTATTGGGAGATCTTCCGCCATTGCTTTACCTTCTCCCTGTGCTGCCGTGGCATTTAGAGCAATGCCGCGGCATTTGGCACAGCCATGCGTGGCCAGCCAGGGCTCCTCCCTGCAACCAGGGCCCAGCAGAGATACTCTGCTTCAGGTGCTCCTGTCACTGCCTTCTTTTTGCCTTGGAAGGCAAAGCCAGTCCTTTTAAAAATGACACTTCTCCTGCCTGAGAGGGCAGTCCAACCCCACGTGGGGAGGCGAATTTCCCAGGGCTGCAGTGCTGGATCGGTCCACCCCAGGAGAAGCGCTGCCACCCCTGCCTGGCGCCGGGCAGAGCACGAAGAGCTTCTCCTGGGGCGCCCAGTGCAGCTGACAGGCGAGCCCTCCTGCCTAGTGGTGGAGTTCTTGCCAAGGCAGCGAGCGCCTCCCCGTTGGACCCTCTGATCATCCCGTCAGAGCCGTGTGCGCTGGGCAGAGCTGGGAAAGTGAACCGTGGTTGCGCACCCGCCTGACAACCGAAGAGCCGGGCCGACCTGAGCTTGGCTTCCTTCCCAAGTCCCTCAAAGCCCGAACCCGAGAGGCTGCCCGAGGCAGTGATAGCGCCCACCCATCCGTGGACAGGGAGGCGAGGCGACTGCAGCGCCGCTTCCCTGGCCGGCGTGTCTGGCGGAGAGAGCCCGAAGCTGCCCATCCTTTCCACCCCTCGCCCAGCCCGTCCCCATCTCCAAACACGCCGGCAGCTCCAAATGCTGCAGCGGCATGGGTATTGGCGCTCACTTGGCCTGCACCGCATCCTCCTCTGAGCTGAGCCCCGCTGAGTGAGCGCTGATGCCCATGCTGCTGAATTGTTGTAAATTAAAGACTAATGGTAGCCATTCTGACATAGGGCAGCCTATACATTTTGCAAACAAACAAGCCAAAGAATAAATCAAATGATGCACTGACATATATAATTGCAATGACTATGCTTACCTAATGCATGTACCACCATTGCGGCATGGATGATAGTTGCAAACCAGAACATTACAGTTATCAATGTTCTGCCCTTCCACTGCTTCCTCTATAATGGAGAGTTCTTGGGTGTTGACTTGCAATTCCCTGATGCAGCCCCTTAAGCCATAAATCTTTCCAGAATTTGGATGAATGTTTATGCGATGAGAAGGGACATTTCCAAGGAATATTGGCCCAAAGCTAACCTAAAAAAGATCACACAGATAAAAGCTCCAATAAGAATGGCTGTAATTGTGTACTGTTTTCTATTCATGAAAGAAAATCTGAGAGAAGAACCCCAGGAAGTTAGCTGAAGTAAATTAGTCCTGTCTGTTTCATATTGTAGCCCCCTGCAAGGTGGCATCAGTGGTGGGATTCAAAATTTTTTACTATCGGTTCTGTGGGTGTGGCTTGGTGAGCATGGCTTGGTGGGCATGGCCATGTGTCTGGGTGAGCGTGGCTTTTTTGCTTTTTTCCAGCCAACCTCCACCTATTTTTTGGGTCTTCTAGGCCTCAGAGGAGCCTCTGGGGGGGCGTTTTTGCTACCAGAAGGCTCCCCTGAGACTCAGGAAGAAAGAAAACAGAGCATGGGAGGGGGTACACAGAACCCCTCTACACTCCTGGAGCCTTCCTGGCCTCAGAGGAGTCTCTGGAGGGGTGTTTTTGCTCCCAGAAGGTTCCTCCAGGGCTCAGGAACGCAAAAAATGGGGGGGGGGGCTGAGTCCCTCCCTCCATTTTTTGCCTTCCTGGACCTCAGCAAGGAGAATCATGGCAAAGCTGATCATATGAACAGCTGATTGTCGGGAGGGGAAAAAAAGAAATACTCAAGGGGCAAGCATCAGACAAGTGGGGTGAGCTAGCATTGGGCAGGCTTGGCAAGTGAGCCAATAGTGACTAGGTGACCAAGTCAGGGGCATGGCCAGCCAGAACTTGCTACTGGTTCGCTTGATCCAGTGCGAACCGGATGAATACCACCACTAGGTGACATATTCCAGAATTGTAAAGACAGGCAGGCCATCTTTCCTTTTAGTTGTGAATCTATCTGGCAGTGTCAGAAAATAGAGACATAAATATATTACAATTCTTAGATCAATTCTTTTAAGAAGCTTTCTTCTGCAGTTAAAGAAAGAAAATTTCAGTAGTCCTGGTCCAGACTTTAGTCCATTCCAGGCTTTTCTGCTGTGTGGTATAATAATAATGATGATTATGAAATTTATATGCTTCTTGACTCAGAATGGTTTGGGCAGGAAAAGCAAGTGGTTTGGCCTCATCCAAAAAGTATTAATTCTTTTTAAGTGGAGTCTGGCCCATTTTTTTTTATAAGTCTGAAAAATATCAAGGGGATAAAAGCATTATAGAATGTGACTGGTCTAAACAACAAGAAAAGAAGCAGCAGATATCCCAAAGCATTCAAAGTAGAAAATTAGCAGCAAAGTGCTTTACTTTTACCAAAAAGCCCTATGATAAGTCACTTGTTAAAAAACTTGAGTATCAAGAAAATAAAATGAAAATAACTAGAATTGTAGAAGCCTTAATCCAGGAAAGGAGGGGCGATCATTACTGAATCCACCCATTTGGGTACTTCCCAAATGTACTTCCCAAATATAGATGCATGTATAGATACATGCATCTATATTAATAAATAAAGACCTACTCTTTCTGGGTAGCAAAACTCCAAAAAACAATGATACATCAACAAAACTAATTTTGTCTATGGAGATTCTCAGTCATCCAGGTCAGGGTTGTCCCAAAGGTGGTTTTTCAAAAGGTAACTGGACTTTCTTTGTTTTTCCTTGAAGACTTTTTGCTTCTCATCCAAGAAGAGTTTGTAGTTCTGAAGAAGAATTAAAGAAGCTTCTTGGATGAGAAGTGAAACAACTTCAAAGAAAAACAAAGGAAGCTCAGTTGCTTCTTGAAAAGGAATCTTTTGGAAAACTAACTTAATGTTTCCTTAATTTTTGGTGCCTTAAATAGGATAGCCTAATCAACTAATATTTAGGTGCTTAGGAGTTAGGCGGCTATAAATAAACTAAATAAACATTAATTGTTTGCTTCTACATTTATTTAACATAAAGCATAACAATTGTTCCTTAATGTTTTTTTTCTTTTTTGGCTACTTTTTTGTTGGGCAGAGAAAATTATTATAAAATGGAGTCTGTGTTAGAGATGATAGGCATTTCATCTTAATGCATTTGGAATTATCTAAATTGCAAAAAGGTGTCAGTCTTAATATACACCCTCATCACTGTGGTACAAGTTCCCGTTGTTCATAAATGAACTGCTTTGTGTAAGCAATCCATCAACTGTCTTGGCTGAACATGAAGCTTTAGTTGCCCCTTAAGACCACCACTAGGGACTTCTCCCATAAAAATCTCACTGAAATTTAGCTGTAGCAAGAGCCATCTTGTTCACAGCAGTGGGAAATGTGAGATAATCCCCCTCCCAGTTGATTGCCTCTTAAATGAACATCATTATTAATATGCCTCAACTAATTCAAAATTATGTCACGGGCACTTGTAAGAGATTAAAATAGATGGGATAACATTTGATTTGAGGTTCTGCTTGGCAAGTTCACCTGAGTCCTTTGCGCTGGCAGAGAGGTCCTCTGATGGACAAAAGATGTTTCATTTGCAGCCATTTCAACCAGACAGTGACCTTCAGGATTGCCCGAAGACAACATATAGCTAGAAGGAAACAGAGAACTCATTACTGTTTTGGAAGTTAACAGGAAAGACTATAAAAACATGCCACTGACATGAATGGTATGTTTGCCCTTGGAAGACAGGCCTAATTCTGATAGCTGGCTTTTCACACACATCAACTCCTGTAAAAGAACACAAAGTGTTTAGCAGATAGATAGCTGGAACATGACAGCTTGGTTGACTGAATCTATGAACCAGAGCCAATGCTTGGGGCTACATGTATTGCTTTGAAATGGCAGCATGTATTTAATTGCCGGAAGATTTATTACCCACCTTTTATCAAAGGACTAAAGAATGGCTATAATCAATCAATCAAAAACCTGGAATGACTGTAAAACAAAGCCACATAGCAAGGCAACACTAGCTTGAGTTTAAATTCAAGGGGAACAGATAGGCCAAAGAGAATAGCTGATCACTTCTCCCTGTAAACCTCTTTGGCTTGTGCACCAATGGTGCCCTCGAAGCCCTGAAAAAAAATGGGAAATTTATTTATTTATTTACCATATTTTTCGGAGTGTAAGACACACTTTTTCCACCCCCAGAAATGGATGGAAATGTCTGTGCATCTTATACAGTGAATGTTGTGGAAGCCCCATTCACGGCCTCTATCCTTTGGCCTCTGCCTCCTAGCAATTTGTCTCCATGCAGCAAACAGCAGACAGTCTGGTCAGCTTCAGCACAGCCTGAATTGCACAAGCAGCTGATTTTCAAAAGGATCAGCCTCCCGATGATCAGCTGTTTCAGGCTGCAGGGACCGCCATCATCTATTGCCACCTCTGCATGCCCCATTTTCAGCCTTTGCATTCAATTTTTGGCCTCTGTGTGCCCCATTTTTGACCTCCATGTGCTCCATTTTCTGCCTATTTCAATCCCCACCACCCAGAACAGGTCAAAAATGGAGTGCACAGAGGCCAAAAATGGGGTATGAGGAAGCTGAAAATGGGATGCGGAGGCCAGAAATGGGGCACATGGAGGTGGCAATAGGCGTTGGCAATCCCTGCAGCCTGAAACAGCTGATCTTCAGGAGACAATTCCAATCGACAATCAGTTGCTTGTGCTCAGTCAGGCTGTGCTGAAGCTGACCAGGCTGTTTGCTGTTTCCTGCAAGGAGGCAAATTGCTGGGAGGCAGAGGCAGAATTTTTTTCTTATTTTTCTCCCCAAAAGCTAGGTTTGTCCTATACTTCTGAAAAATAAATATAGTATTTGATTTCTATAGCTGCCCATCTCAGTAAATGACTCTGGGAGGCCTGTAATTTAAAAAATGCAGGATATCCCACCTGAAATGATCGTGAATTCTCCAAATAGTTCCCTTCTCTTGTCCATAGGGAAAAGAGCAGGGGAATGCAGAATGAATGGCTGGACCTCTGAACATCAAGTTTTCACTCAGATAAGGTTTGTCTGAGCTCATGAAAGATGCTATCTGTTCTGTCCTGAGAATAGAAGTACTTGAGACCGGTGTTCATCAAACAGCTCTTTATTCTTAACTAATTCAGTGACTTCGTAACAGAACATTGCGGAGCATGGCAAGCCCTTTTAATAGCGACTGCTCGCAGTTTTCGGCCAAATGACAGCTCTTTAAGTTTTCCTACCATCAGGCGGGCCAATTGCAACAGTACTTTACTAAACCAATCCTATTGCCGAGCAGGCCAATCAGATTAAGGTATTTGGAGTATTCCAAATTCTTATACACAACATCCCTCCCTCTTGGTTTCGTCCAACGTGCGTAACATAGTCACACAGGTAAGGTGGGGCTTTTGGCAGGTCCTACTTGACCTCCGCAGCTCAGTCTCAGTGTGGTCTTCCATCAGTTCAGTCAGGATCGCCTTTCTCCATGTCTTCTCCATGGAATTTCCTGGATGGATGAGTCAGCCTTGCCACTCCCGCCCAGGTCTCTCGGGCTGGTTGAATTGGCTCTGCCGCTCTCCCTGTTCTGTCCGGGTTGGTCGAGCTGGCCTGGCTGCCTCCTTCCTGGAAGGCCTCGCCTTGCTTCCCTGCTACTGGTTCTCTCTCTGAAGGTCGTTATGGGTAAGTGCTCTTTTTGTACTTACTGGGGGTTCTAATTTGGGTTGTGTTGTGCCTTTTGTCGTGTTATTGGTGGTTCTTCTCACCTTTTTTATTATTTTGTGTTTCCCCCCTCCTTGGTTGTTTTTGATTGTTTGTTGGGATGGTATTTGCGGGCGTGCTTCGGAGCTAGGTAGGTTAGTGTTGCATTCCAATGTCCTAGAGCGAAGCTGGTCGATATGTCATTCCATGTTTTGTCATCGTCTATGTTCAAGTCGGTATGCCCGGGGCCCTGTAATTTGTGTCATTGTGGCTGGAAAGCCATAATGGGCCCCCGGTGAGATTTTTGGCATAGATTGGTCTCCAGTGGTAAAGGAGCAGTATTTACTTGAGGAGTCAGGAGTTTTTTCAGAGGTGTAGGTGGGGTTGTAATCTATCTAGGTAAGAACGCAATTTTCTGCCCATGAGGAGTTCAGCTGGGCTTTTGTTAGTGGTTGTGCTAGGGGTGATATGCTGAATTGTTAACAGTTTGTTCAGTCTATCTTGGATGTCCCAGTGTCCAGTTTGTCTAGGGCTTCTTTTGTATAACGAACCATGTGTTTCAGCTCATCCATTTGAAGCCCAATTGAGCCGGCGCACTGTTAGGTCATGTTGGATGTCTTGTGCAGCTAGGTATTGCTCCAAAGCTAAGGCAGTAAATTGGGGGCCATTGTCAGATACTACTACATCTGGCAGTCCCATGTGTTGCAAAGAGTTTGTTCAATCTGTTTTATAACTGACTTCAGTAGTTGTGACCCCATAAGAATCACCTCTAGCAGTTTGAATAAGCGTCAAGAATTATCAAATATGTATTCCCTTCTATTGGCCCTGCAAATCAATGTGGAGTCTCGACCAGGGCCCTCTGGGGTTCCCATTCTAGGACTGGTGCAAGAGGGGGTTAGGTCTTGATTTCTGGCAGTCATGGCATGTTGCCACCATTGTTCAATGTCTTTGTCCAGCCCTAGCCACCAGACATAACTCCTGGCAGGGCTTTCATTTTACTATGCCAAGTGTCCCTCGTGGAACATGCACAATAACTTCCTCCTGCAATTTGTTGGGAATTACCACCCGTGTCCCCCCACAGTATACAACCTTTTCAAGGGACAGTTCAGTCCGCGGGTTGTGAAAAGGTTTAAAAGTCTTGCCTCTATCCTCATCCGGCCAGCCCTTACCTACCCAATGCAGAATTCAAGTTGTCAGCAAGTCTTTTGGCAGTAGCTTTAGCGACGTCCTGCTGCAGTTAGTGGCAGATTCGGCCATGTCTCGACTCTGAAGGGTAGAGATGGTGGGAGCTGTGTCACCTTCTTTGTTGGGCAGAGGGAACGGCTTTAGGCATCCAATGGGTGATGGTTTTTCGGGTGATGTATGAGTGTGTAATTGTTATGCAGCAGGAATTCCGACCATCTCATCATCCTTGGTGATAGGATGTTTGGGTTTGGTTTGTTCCCTGCCAGAATTCCTAGGCAGGGGTTTGTGGTCTGTGATTACAGAAAATATCCTAACTATAGAGGTATTCGTAAATCTATTGACGGCCTTGCTATGATGGCGAGGGCTTCTCGGTCAAGTTGGCTGTAGTTCCTTTCAAGATTTGTCAGCATTTTAGAAAGAAGGGGATTGGTGCTTCCTGCCGTCCGGTAGCTTGTGGCTCAGTATGGCACCCATTCCAAAAGTCGATGCATCACAGTGACCATACAGTGGCAAGGAAATTAGTCTGTTGCATTTGAATGCCCCTCCGTGTGTGCCTATAGTCTGTGCTTCTGCAGTTTTTGGGTCAACTGGCAGCTGTTGGTATGTTTGCGCGAGATCAAGTTTCGTGAAAATTTTTCTCCCCTAATGAATGCAACAGATGTTGAACTAATGGAACAGGGTACACACTTTGCTGGAGTGCATGATTGAGGGTGATTATAGTCACCACAGATGCGTACTGACCCATCTGGTTTGACAGGAGTCACAATGGGAGTTTCCCACCTGCATGGTTGATTGGCTCTAACACCCTGTGTGTGATAAGTTTGTTAAGCTGCTCATCTATTTTCCGGTTTTAAGGCAAAGGGAACACATCTGGCTTGATTCTGATGGGAGCTATCTTAGGTCTAGGCTTAATATTATAGCAGTCCCTTGTACTTGCCTAGGGTCCCATCGAATACGTCCCGGAAACTCCTTCAGCAGGCTCTCCTCCAATCAGTCTCGGTGACGCTGTTGATTCCTGTCACTCCGATTCCCATGGGCATGAACCATTCGATTCCCAGCAGGCTAGGGCGATCATTGGTCGATGAATTGTCAGAGGAAGTACTTCAGTGTGGTTTTTGAATTCTATTAGGAAATGCCAAGACCCACTACCGGGATTCGGTTTCCCTTTTCCTGGTAATCTTTGAGTATTAGGCTTTGCTGTTACAGTTCTCTTTGCTTAATGTCTGGTATCAGATTTCTGATGGTGTTCCATGCTACCACTGACAGGTATGATCGGAGTCTACTTCCATTTCATAGGCTTTCCTTCAATTTTTATGTTTATTCGGACCTTTTTTGCGTTTGCTACCCCTGGCATTTCCTAGATTATTGTTTGGTGTGTTCTTCTTTGTCGTTCATTCACCGGTTTTCTGTTTCTCTCAGTTCCATCAACTTCGGCTTGTCTATCTCTGTTTCAGGGGTGGGTGGGGGGGGTGCTGTTGCGTCTTTTTGGACTATAGCTCTTTTTGTTCTGGCAGACCTGCAATGTGTCCCGTTTCTCACAAAATCTGCAAATGGCATCCAGGAATCTTCATTCAGAGCGTGGGTGGTCCCCTCCGCATCCAGCACACTGGAATTCTCACCTCCTTCATTTTTTTTTCGCCGCAATTCCTTTCTGACTGAAGCTATGTATGTCTTCATTGTCGTCATCGGTGTCGCCCGGGGAGTTGAGGTCTTCATGGTGGGCAGTCGTTGTGGTTTGTTTTGTGTCCCCTTCCGCCTTCTTCTCTCAAGCTTGGTTCTGTGGTTTTGGATTTGTGAGTTTAATTTGGTGCATGGTGGCCGCGGATTTCTTGGCCGCTTCAGCGGCGGTGGCTTCTGCGATGGCCTCAGCCACTGTGATCTTCGGTCTGTTTAGTAGCTTGTTTTGGAGTGTAGCGTCCTTCAGTCCGAGGATCACATGGTCTCTCATGGCTTTGTCCATGTTGAGAAACTCGCAGGCTCCTCCAATATCTCTTAGGGCTGCAACGAAATCTCCAATGCTCTCGTCTTCTCATTGATCTTGCTTGTAGAATTCATGTCTTCTAAATAGATTGGACACCACAGGCACGTAATGGGCTCTTAGCATTTTGTTTAAATTTGGCCATGCCATTTGTTTTACGTCCCGCGGTTTGCTAACGCCTTGGCCATCTTGAAGACGGTAGGGCCAGAGTGCGTGAGGAATGGCTCTCTTCCTCTGGTCGGTCTTCCTTGTAGCTCATTGCTTTATAGAGAAACATCAGGAAGCGGTCAGTGTATGACTCCCAATCTTCTTTGGCTGGGTTGAATGGTGCGGGCAGCCGCATTGTTACCGGCCATTTTGGTTGCTCGGTTCTAGTTGCTGCATGCTTCGGTCTACTCTTCTAAAACGATCCCAGCCTTGTCGCCCAGTGTTTCTTCCTGAGAATAGAAGTACTCGAGACTGGGTTCATCAAACACGCTCTTTATTCTTAACTAATTCAGTGATTCGTAACAGAACATTGCTGGAGCCATGGCAGCCCTTTTTATAGCGGCTGCTCGCGGCTTGCAGCCAATGACAGCTCTTTAAGTTTTTCCCGCCATTAGGCAGGCCAATTGCAATGGTACTTTACTAACCAATCCTATCACGGCCTGCTCGGCCAATCAGATTAAGGTATTTGGAGTATTCCAATTCTTATACACAACACTATTAATGTATAATCCATGAAGGAGTGTCAAGCATAAAAATTAAAGGCATTTGTACAATAAATATCCAAAAATTCAATACTGTGTTAAGAACATGAAGAGGGGAGTGTTGGTAAAAGTGATAAAGTGTGGTTATGAGGAGGATAGGAATGCAACATATATTCTCAATGACAAAAAAGTCCTTCCCTAAAGGAGGGCTTTCCTGTAATTGTTCTCAGTTATTATTTTTCTGAGAGGGGAAAAACCCCCAAGAGTGTTAATTATTATTTCAGGGGTTGATAAATGAGACACCATAATGCACAAAAATTTAATTAAAAAGAGCCCTCAGAACAGTGAAGACATTCTTTCTCTCTATGCTTCTTTTGGAAATCTCTTTTAACAGCTGAACCCCAATGATGAGTTCCTCGCAGGAATCCATGGCGTGTTTTGTTATCCCCATCCATCTTTGTGGAAATAGCTAATCTGCATGAGAATGTTATTTTCCCATTCCCAGTGAAATAAGGAGAAAGCCATTAAGGCCAGGACAATCCATAATCTCCGTGGATTTCTTGTCACCAAAATAAATCAAGGTATTGAACTATGGTTTTTTTTTTATATGTTAATATCAACATGTATCCTATTTTTGGGCTGTTTTTGAATTTTGCAATCTTATTGCCTATCTGCCATGGCAGAAAATCAGAGGAACAGTCTTCAGTACAATTTTCAATATCCCTGTCCATATGCATACAATGAAGAAATCTATCTATCTATCTCCCTACCTCCCTATCTATCTATCTATCTATCTATCTATCTATCTATCTATCTATCTATCTATCTATCTATTCTTTCTTTCTTTCTTTCTTTCTTTCTTTCTTTCTTTCTTTCTTTCTTTCTTTCTTCAAATTATATGTCATCCCTTCCCTTCCCAATGACTCTGGGGAGTAAAAACAAGGAAAAAATACAGTACACAAAAATGATAAGTAAAAAATGGCAAGAAGAATGATAAAAGAAACACAGATAGAGATAAAAAGATATAAACTCACACCACCCAAAGAAGGCTTTGCCAAAGGACTGTGCAAAGATCCAGGTCTTAAAGATTCCTTTTAAATAACAATAGGATGGAAACTACTCCAATCTTAAGGGAGAAATTCGTGCCAGAAGGCAAGTGCTACTACAGAGAAGGCACATTTAAAGGGAAGTAATTTCCCCCCATGCCATTACTATGTTAAACAACTAATTCCCAGAACACTGTCAAACTATCTGGAAAGGAAGTATTACCATCATTATTCTCATCTTCTCTATTACATATCACCATATCTTTTTATGATTATAACTTGTTGCTTCCATCCTACAATTTAAATTGTTTAATTAGTATCCTAGTATGATTTATGTTGATTGCTTATTTAGTATCCATGACTATCACTAAGTGTTGTATCTAATATTTTGTGATGAATGTATTTTTACAATGACTATGATAATGATCTGTCACTATTGTTGTATATACACTGAGCTTATACACCAGAGACAAATTCCTTGCCTGTCTAATCACACATGGCTAATAAAGAATTCAGTTCTGTTCTGTTCTGTTCTGTTCTGTTCTGTTCTATTCTATTCTATTCTATTCTATTCTATTNATGGCTAATAAAGAATTCAGTTCTGTTCTGTTCTGTTCTGTTCTGTTCTGTTCTATTCTATTCTATTCTATTCTATTCTATTCTATTCTATTCAGCAATACTTCCAGTATTTGAAATTATAATGACAGTACACTGGCTCTCAACTCTCTTTTGCTTTTAGGCTACTTTCCCTCAGAATGAGAAAAGAAGCTTGTGAATATATCAGTTCAATCCCATGTGCTACTCATAAGTCGAATACATATTTTTCAGAGCCTGCCCACCAGTATCTAATTTCCAGTTTTTCCTCCCTAGCAAAAAGTCTAGTTGATCAAATTAGGGGAAAACATCAATTGAGTTTAGTACATTTAAAAACAAAAACAAAAAAACTTTTTTCTAGATAACAAAATGACCTTATTGTTAGATATTCAATGGGGAAAAGTCAGTGATGTCAGACTTCCCCCATTGGTTCATTTTCCAGGCGGGAAAATGAACAAGCCATCAGTGTGGACCTCAGTCTGTAAAAAAGAACCAGCAGAGCACACCGGGCGGCAGGCTTCTGCTTCAGGAGCTAAATAAAGAAATCCTTTCCTTCTACCATTGTTTCTGCCTCTATCAGCTAGCCCACTAGCGGAACACCGGGACGAGGGGATTTAGAAAGAGAACAAAGGAAATGAGGCGAAGACAGAAAATTCTAACAGACACTGCTATCACTGTGCTGATCATCAGAATGTCTAACCCTACGCGTCAACCAGAATCTTTTGATCAAATAAGCATGACTGGATTGCATACATGGGGACATTTTGAATGTTATATTAGAAGAAATTCATGAGGTATGCAACAGAACAGAGGAAGAGAGCATCTATTTCCTGGATATTGTGGAAATCACCTCTACAAAATAGCGAGAGGTCTAAGCTGCTCCCAAAGATGTGGAAACAGATAGAATGGAAAAGAATTACAGATGATATTGGAAAGAACATTATGCTCCTGCCTGCATCATCACCTGGACTCACCGACTTGACTATTACTGCAGAGAAACAGAGAACCAGTGAAGACCATTAAACGAATACCTTAACAAACCTACGAGATATTGTGCAGGCTGTCGAGTTTGAAAATGTGAAATAACTTTAAGAATAGAATTGTAGTGGAATGAAGGATCTGAGATTGCCAAAGGAAGCTGATAACTAAAAAGAGGCATCTCTTTAAAAGAAGCAATAGAGCAAGCCGAGCAGCAGAAATCTTGAAAATGAGAATCACCAAAAGCACTTGGGTGATAGAACAGTGGTTGCTAACTGGGTGGGACGTGAGAAAATTTTGTGGGCCGCAGAGAAATCTCACCCCCAGAGCACCCCCACAAAGCAATTAATCCAGGTTGTGCAGAAACACAAGTCTGCACCACCCACATGGCCTGCGGGAACCCTCCCCGCCTACTCATTTCTTACCCGGTAAACTTGCCTGCTAAATTGCTATTTTTCCGACCATCATCTGTTCTGCTGTGCTGGGAGATTTAGATTAGCTTGGAATCAGAAAATGGTTGGATTTCTTGCTTTTTAGCTAGTCTTTAGATCTTTGGCTCAGCATAGCCAAACCTCCCTCAGGACTGAAGTTTTGCTTGCAAGCAAATTCAGTGCAGACTCACGGCAAGCACTTTTGAGAGACTGAGCTAGCCAGTGGCAGATAGATAGATTACTGAATGATTCTGTGAGCAACTCAACTATTAGACTTTAGATCTTCAGGTCTACTTTTAAGCATAGCTGAACCTCCCTTAGGATTGAAGGTTCTATTATTCAGTGCAGACTCACGACAAGCAAATTTTATGTGACAGACTCAGGTAGCCGATGGCAGCTAGATAGATCACTGAATGATTCTGTGAACAACTCAATCTGCCTGCTTTGCCTGATTTTGGATAAAAGTTGCCTTTTTTATTAAAAAAAAATCAATATTTATATAAATATTTATAATATTTACATACAAGACATGCTCAGCCAGTCACATGACCACCAAGCCACACCCACAAATTAGGCCATGCCTACAGAACCAGTTAGTGGTCCCTGGGATC
>BHFT01064209.1:0-15708 GCA_004320025.1 Laticauda laticaudata
TCCATACTCATGACTCATTCCGTTCCTATCACGCTCATCCGGTATCTGACCTGAAGCATTTTTCATATCAATTCCCACTTCCAAAGTTTTGTTCTTAGAGCTGCCACAAAAACTTTTTGAGCGGAAAACAAAAGTATCCCCATCGCAAATGCGTCTCTCCATATCTACAATCATGCTAGATATGATAAGTGTTCGCTAGAAACGGGTAAACCATCTGTTATACAGCTCCGTCGTTCAACTCCGTTACCCGCGAGTCGCGCTATTCCGCTAACTCTAGGCCTATCCGCTGCACCCGCATATGCTGCACATCACAACGATCTCGCATCTGCCTCCAGCGGGAAACGGACCACAGGGAGGAAGCAGAAACAGATTGCGGAACGAAGCATCGCCATCGATACAGCGTTAGAAAAGCCTACGCGCATGGATTAGAAGAGAATGGGAAAGCTACTAATGCGGTAAATGGCAGCTGGCATACAAAGCATTTTTTATTTTTTGCCTGACCACATATGAATCTTCAATACAGAAGCTTGAATATGGCAGATGACGAGTTTCTAGCTGAACATGGTATCTGGCTACAAATTTAAAAAAGACAACTATAATGGATGTGGGAAAATACCCAACCAAGCTGAATACTGTACATAATAAAATACTGTGAAAACTTAAGAAAACATATCTATATCAAGATAAAAAAAAAGCTATAAAACAGACAGAGTTATTAGAAACACACAATGCAAACATAAACACAGCGAAACTCCAAGATCAGATAACACAGGACCAAGACTCCCAACCAATCAGGATGAAGAAAAACCATCCTGGGACAACAGTAGGCTAGCCTCAAATTTAAAACTAACGGCAGTGATAGCCTGACCCATATATGAACTCAATACAGAAGCCTGATGATGGCAGATGAGATTCTGCCGAAACATTGCTACTTTAAAAGCACAACTATAATGACATGGGAAAATACCCAAACAAAGCTGAATACTAAATATGTATATGTATATGTATATGTATATGTATATGTATATGTACATGTAGATATGCATATACATACATACATACATACATATATACGCACACACGCGCACACGCACATGTCCATAATTTCATTTTGGAAAGACAGTTTCTTCTTTTTGTTCTGTCTCTCTCCCTCCCTTTCTTTCTTTCCTTTCTATGTGCTCAAAAACATACGACATTTTGATCTCGGAATAGTTTAGTGCAAGAAAAGCACTTGATGCATGCTGTATTTATAGGGCCCTGTCAGAGCTACAACAGGTACTGTGATTGTAATGGAAGGTTTTAAACCTGAAAGAAGCGAGGTATATATATTGTGGGAAGGGGCGGAGGGAGAAGGGAAAGGCTGTCTTTATTTCTTCCCTTTGTATCAAAGTAGGGGTACCAAATACCTTCTCCAGAGGAATTTAACCACATATCTGTGGTGGGAAAGTGGATATAAGAAAAAGTGCCATGGGTATGGAGAGAATAGGGGAAAGACTATATATTTCAAGAAAGAATATTGTTTACAAGGAGTGTTAATAGGTTCCAGGGGAAATGTTAATTTTTTTCCTAGGCTGAAATAGCTACTGTAAGTTTTTAATGGTTAATCATTCATTCTTGAATTTTTATATAAAGCATTTCATATTACTTTATTGACTTAACTTTTATACTCTTCTTCATTTTGACAGTAAAGAATGACCAGGCAATACTCTTTGAAAATTGGAGGCCATTTGCAGCTGCTCTCTGCTGAGAGAAGTGAATAATAGGGTGCCCTCAAGGAATTTCAAAGGTATCACTCAACAGAAACTTTTGTGTCTGAAGAAAACTAGACCATTTTATCATGGTAGGCATGCTGATATGTTTGCTTTAATAAAATGCCATATTTCTGCCTTTAATCTCTTGTCAAACAGCTATTAAAACCCCAAAGTATATGCGTGCGGCACATGTGAACACTTTGCTGTTTTCCGAAGTAGCCACAGAACGTACCAATAAAGACAGCAATTTGTGTTTGGTGAGCAAGCCGTAATAATTTTCTTGAGTAATGGAAAGAAATAAGAATTCTTTCCCCCTCCCCACCACGTCAGGCCCAAAAGCCAATTTGATTTAATTCAGTGATCCATGCAATTAAATGAGAGGGGGGGTGATGGTACAATGTGCACCTTATGAAAACCTTCCATGAGCTATAAAACAATGACCTTAAGAAATACTGCTTAGTTACAGATAGTAGCAGAAAATTGCCATTTACAAAACTAGTGTCAGGAGGTAATCATTTATGGGAGCCTGTCCTAGGAGGCCCCCTTGTTTCTGTACTATTTTTGATACTGCTGCAAATTCTTCTTTTTCTTTTCTCTTGCAAGGAGGAACCCCCTCCCCCAAACATGAGTCCTGCCCTGCTGAGTTTAATGGCCATGTTAACACTGATGTTCCTGAGTTGAAGATTTTCCTCACCGATTGCCTGTTAAGGATGAGCCTGAAAATGATCCTTATGACTAATAGAGCAAATTACTTTTGACTATTTAAAATTACTTATGGCTAATAGAGCAAGGAAGGTCTTCTTTGTTTGGGGAGGCAGGCAGAGACTGTTTTTGGAAATAAAAGCAGCAGCCATTTGCCTTGAGGCAGAGGTATCCCAGTGGGAGCTATCTGCCATCAGGGCTGAGGCCTAACCTGCTTCCCTTTGACCTTCTCAGAGCTTGTTAACCATCCATACCTGACTTAGGTGGATTTGGTAGGTTTATCCTGAACTTTGATATGGCAGCCTATCAGTTTTGTGATCATACTCTATCCTTTCAACAGTCTAACAAGCTACATCTTTTTTTTTTCCTATGCCATTTCCCCTGTATCTTTCTGCTTAACTTCTTTTTGCCTTATTTTGTAATCATGTGGGAAAAGTTCTAGATAGCAGAGTTTTTTCCTGGTTTACAATATAAGAAAATGAGACAGGCCCAGGGGTAGGATTCTATCAGTTCTGTCCACCTCTGTAGAACTGGTAGCTCTGAAGAACAGTAGACAGAGAGCATACATAGAACCAGTTCTATGTCTGCTGCTGTTTTGGCCCACCTGCCCACCCAGGCTCTTACCTGACCTTTATTTCCTGTTTTTTTCAAGCACAGCTGTTTGTGCGACACAGCTGCGGTTGAAAAAGCAGGAAAAAAGTACTTTTTCAACCACTGTGCACCCACACACAGTGCTGCTCAACTGTCCAGGCAGCTAGCTGACAATGATATACACGTGTGTGCAGCAAAACATAAAATCACCAAACCGGTAGTTAAACCGATCGGACCCCACCCCTGGACAGGCCATTGGTCAATTTACTTCAGTATGGTATGGGGCATATAGCACTTTCTAGATTTTATAGAACATCAACAAGTTCATATTGTTGATCTGCCTGAAATTGCTGGAGGTATTTTGCAGTAACCGGAAGAGTTCAGGTGTCTTACCTTGTGTTCAATTAGATTGACAGGAAATAAAAAGGTGTCTGTTTCCAGTCTTTATTTGTGGTGCCAGAGATTAATTTTGAAATATTTGCATCCATATCATGGATTTATCCCTCTGGTTATACATTTCTTTTCATCCAGTTGGTCAAAAACAGAATTCTGAATGTAATAGAAGAGGTAAAACTAGAGAAAAATGTGTTCAGTTGATAAGAACTAATCTGTGTGGAACTTCAAGAGCCCAGAACATCTAAATAGTTAGGGAAGAAGACTGTTGTGGAACCTGAAAAATGACATGGATGATGCAGCTTCATGAGTATTGGATTGGGAAACTTTTGGTTTAGAATCCGAGTGTCCAACCTTGGGAAGTTTAAGACCCCTGGACTTCAACTCCCAGAATTCTACAGTCAGCAATTGCTAGCTGGGGAATTTTGGGAGTTGAAGTCCATGAGTCTTAAACTTCCCAAGATTGCACATCCTTGGTTTAGAATGTAAAAATATGATAAGATTTTTCCCCCCTCTATTGCTTTAATTTTTGTAATGGATTTTTTTTTTTGAGAATTTGCCATGATTTGCCCATATTCCCAGTAACTTCTTGCTGTTCTTGTCTGGCCTGGCCACATGAACTGATTGGCCACTTCCATGGGAAGAACTTTCCCATTAGCTTTGTCTTGAGAGCCACACAAACTCCCTTCCCAGTAGGTCTAATAGATCATCATCCATATGTAACATGGCAGAAGATCAGTTCACATTTGAGTTGTGAAACTGCAATAATTTTGTACAGATCTTCAATATCTTTACAAACCAAGTCCTACATTTTCCCCATGAATTTTTTCCCCTTTCCTACCTGCCAATTATCCTATGAAAAGGAAAAGATTGGCCTTAAACAACAATTTCTATTCTGTTATATTTAATTTTCCTGTGGAAGCAAATGTGGGAAAAAAATTC
Organism: Laticauda laticaudata; assembly: GCA_004320025.1. Classification (NCBI taxonomy): domain Eukaryota; kingdom Metazoa; phylum Chordata; class Lepidosauria; order Squamata; family Elapidae; genus Laticauda; species Laticauda laticaudata. Next base: position 4,380 of record BHFT01064209.1, read on the forward strand.
TGTCATTATTTCTATGTTCATGTATATTACAGTCTTTGTATTCTGTAAGGAGTTGTGAAGTTTCCAGTTCTCATTGTAAAATAATGATAAATTTGATTTATGTCTTATCTATTAGCAGAAACTTTTTAGTATGAAAATCAAAGCAGGAATGCTGCTCTCATCTGAATGATTTGAAGGAAACACCACTTTGGTGTGGCACTTTACTTTGAAGAGGAGTTTCAGCTGAGGTTTCACTGAGTTCAAAACCCTCTGAAGCTTCCTATACATTATTTTTATAATACAATATAAATTTCATAATATAAACTGGTAGCCATAAAGCTACAGTTACAGTTAAACCTTTCTGTTATAGTAAATAAATATATAGACTAAATATCATCTTGTATAAAAAGGGCAACTTGTCTGGAGGGAGAATCATTAGCACTTTCTATGTTCTGCACCACATCTTGATTCAGCAATTATTTTAAAAATATATTTGGCGACAGGGAAAAGAATCTGTAAAGTAATAGTGAAAAATCTGTGATGTAATCTGTAATCTGTGATGACCCAGGCCGTGGCACAAAGGCAACACAGTCAAATAAGCAACAAGAGTCCCTTTATTATTTCCAACTTTGCCCCCAATGTCCCGGCTACCTTCGGCCGGAGAAAAACTCTCCCAGGAACAGCCTTTAACTGTAGAAAATTCAGTCCAAAACAAGGTACACACAGACTGTAACTTAAAATCAAACCAAACTGAAGTAATTAGTTTGAAAGGGCAGAAGAAAGAATTTCAGACTTGAAAGCACGGCAAAACTCACACAGTTGGGAAGATGCCAGGAACATACCGTGTTTCTCCAACAATACAGCGTCCCCCAATAGGAAGTGCCAGCATGTTTTATAGGTATAAAATCAAATTAAGCCCCTCCCCCCAAATTAAGGCCTATATTAAACATGCAAAATGGGGGGGAAAGGTGGGGGGGGGCTTGCCATTAGGAAGTACATTTGTTGCATACCCGGATATGGTGCTGCTTGCATTGACTTCGGTGTTGGTGGGGCACTTCGTATCGGGAGACCTTCTGCCACCATTGCTTTCCCTTCTCCCCATGCTGCTGTGGCGTTTAGAGCAATGCCGTGGCATTTGGCACAGCCATGCGCGGCCAGCCAGGGCTCCTCCCTCCAACTGGAGCCCAGTGGAGATACTTGGCTTCAGGCGCTCCTGTCGCTGCCTTCCCTTTGCCTTCGAAGGGAAAGCCAATTCTTTTAAAAACAACACCCTACTACCAGTACGACAAAGCCTCTGAGAGGGCAGCCCAACCCCATGTGGGGAGGTGAATCTCTCAGGACCGCAGTGCAGAAACGGCCAACCCTGGGAGAAGTGCCCAGCTGTCATCCCTGCCTGGCACCAGGCAGAGCATGAAGAGCTTCACCTGGGGTGTCCAGCGCAGCTGACAGGCAGGCCCTCCTGCCCGGTGGTGGAGCTCTTGCCAAGGCAGTGAGCGCTTCCCTGCAGGGCCCTCTTCTCATCCCACCAGGGCTGCCCCAGAGCTGTGCGGGCTGGGCAGAGCCAGGAAAGTGAGCCGCAGGTGCGCACCTGCCTGCCAAGTGAAAGAGCTGGGCCGATCCGAGCTTGGCTTCCTTTTCAAGTCCCTCCAGACTGAACCTGAAGGGGTCACTGGGAGAGGCTGCCTGAGGCAGTGATAGCACCCACCCATCCATGGATAGGGAGGTGAGGTGACGGCAGCACTGCTTCCCTGGCTGGTGGGTTCAGCTGAGAGAGCTTGAAGCCGCCTGTCCTTTCCACCCCTCGCTGTCCCCATGCATCTCCAAATGTGCCAGCAGCTCCAAACGCTGCAGCGGCATGGGCATCGGGTAAAGGCACTCACTTGGCGGGGCTCAGCTCAGAGGAGGATGCAGTGCAGGCCGTCACCTTGCCTCCCTGTCCACGGATGGGTGGGCGCTATCACTGCCTCGAGCAGCCTTTCCTGGTAGCCCCTTCGGGTTCAGTCCGGAAAGACTTGGGAAGGAAGCCAAGCTCGGGTCGGCCTGGCTCTTTCACTTGGCAAGCAGGCTCACTTTTGCTTGGCAGGTGGGCTCGCTTTCCTGGCTCTGCCCAGCCAGCATGGCTCTGGTGCATCCCTGGTGGGATGAGCTGAGAGCCCAGTGGGGAGGTGCTTGCTGCCTTGGCAAGAGCTTTGCTGCCGGGCAGGAGATCCCACCTGTCAGATGCGCTGGCTGCCCCAGGTGAAGTTCCTCACACTCTGCCCGGTGCCAGGCAGCTGGGCACATCTCCCGGGGAGGGCCAATCCTGCGCTGTGGCCCCAGGAGATTCGCCTCCCCATGTGGGGTTGAGCTGCCCTCTTGGGCAGGGAAGGCTTTGTCGTACTGGTAGTAGGGCATCATTTTTAAAAGAATTGGCTTTGCCTTTGAAGGTGGAGGGAAGGTGGCGACAGGAGCACCTGAAGCCACGTGTCTCTGCCAGGCTCCAGTTGCAGGGAGGAGCCCTGGCTGGCCGCGCGTGGCTGCACCAAATGCCACGACGTTGCTGTAAATGCCGTGACAGCACGGGTAGAAGAGAAAGCAACAGTGACAGAAGGTCTCCTGATACCAAGTGCCCCACTAATGCCGAGGTCAACATCCAAGCCATCGCTGCCCACCCGCCCAAGGATGCAAGGGGGGGAATTAAATCATCCCCAAAAAGATGAAACAGCTGTTTTTTTCAGAGGTCAAAAAAAAATAAGGCCTGGTCTTATTTTGTGAGAAACACAGTAGATAAGCCATAACGATACAAGATAAAGTCACATTTGTTCCCAACAGCTTGCTGCATGTAGTTTGCCTTTTTTATACACTGTGTTCCCAGCTGCAGTTAATGAAGGGAATCCGGACCCTTTCCTCCCCTGTCAGCCACACAACCCACGTTTCTCTCTTCTCCATTCCTCCCTGCGTGCCCTAGGATAAAGAGGGGGTGGGCCTGGGTCGTCCTTTGAATTCCCTATCCCTTGTTCTACCTCTCCCCAGCCCTTCCCCAGTTTCTTCCATAGCCAACGGAGCCACACTCCCACTTCCTGTCAGCTGTTTGGCTTCCTCCTCCGAGTCAGATTCCGACAGGGGCATGACACAACCTCAAATAGACATATAAATGTAGACTATGTATACACAATGGAAAAGTCCTCAAGGTTTTTTTTTTTTATAAGTAGTTTGCAACATTACAAAGAAATTAGCATTGTTGGAATTAAATGACTTGACTTCGGAATTGGGACTGCATTGTTTGCATTACATATCAAGACATGCAGTAGCAATTTTTTTTTCTGGAATGGCAATTTAATTGTTATAATATAGTTTCATTTAATACATCACATATAATATAACGAAATGCAATTATTCATTCACATCAAATGGATTTTGTGTGTGTGTCTGTGTCTGTGTCTGTGTGTCTGTATGCATGTGTGTATCTGTGTGTGTCTATGTGTGTGTATACATGCTTTAACTGGAAATAATTTTACATTTCTTGGTAAAAAGGTGACTATATCATCTAGTTTTAACTAGCAGTACAAGTTCTGGTGTTCATGTAATAATAATTTTCTTTTTTATCTTATAATTCCAACAGTTTTCCTTATAGCAGTATAAACAATTGCACCAGAATTTCCACTACATTAAAAACTTTAATGCATGATGCCATATCTAAACTAGTAATGACATTTTACTGGACATCAGTCTCGGGTTGGGGAAAAATAACCCTAATGAAATATTGGCTGACTTGGAAGAGGCCATAATCTACTCTAACCTCCTACTCTCTTTCTGTTTCTAGCATTGTATCATGTATAGAGAATATCTTCAACTATGTCACTGAAGTTACTGACAAAAATATTGAACAGCATAGGGCTCAAAACATAGTTCTGTGGCTCTCCACTTAAAATGCCCCTTTAAAGAACACTTTTTGAGTGAGATTATTTAGCTAGACAAGTATCATCTAGCCCATATTTTACTATTTCATGGAAGGAGGCTATAATGAGGTATTTTATTGAAGGCTTTATTAAGTTCCATATTGTGCAAGATTCGAACCTGGCTTTAATTCATTCATTGGAAAAAACAAAAAGAAAAGATAAAAACGCAGCCTACTTCTGAGGAATGCCTATTCAGTTTTAAAATATTTTAATTGACATATAAACTAGAACATTAGAAGTCAATCTATATTTCTAAAAGAGATTTTCATTATTTTGAGACTTTTCAAAATAAAGAAAAATATTTCTTACCTTAAATAATCTTGTTTAGCAATGAATGAATCAAACTATTTCCAGCTTATGTCAGTTATTTATGAATTTAATTATGTCCACAATTACACTAGTGATTTCTTTTTTCAAAAGTTTGCCCCACAATTGATTTTCTCCAGTATAAATTTGTACAACCTTCTCCCAAACAGCTTTTCTTAACTTTTACATTTTTGTTTCCAAGAGAACACTGCAGAATTCTTGAAACCAGAATTATTAAATCCAATTCTCATTCCTTCATCTTCTTTCATTCCTTCATTTTTAAATTTTCCATTTAAATTGGAAACGACTAAAACTGTGCCTTCAAGCTGTTTCTCTTTAGAATCCCAAGACTGCCTTTGTTTGAGCCCAAACCAAGATGTAATTTCCATATACAGGCCACTCAATTTGAATCAGTTGACTCTCAAATCCCTCAGTCGCCACTTCTTTTTGTTTCTAAAAGACAAAAAATCCTTCTCAGATAGAGGTGGCCAATACCTGTTTCCAGTAACTGAAATAGTCATTGCTATAATTTGATATAATTTTCATTTCCAACCATTCCATGAGTCCAGTAACCAAAATTCTAATTTACTGCCAAAATGACAAAATATTGCTTTGCTATTGTTGAAACCAACCAAACAGACATGACATGCTTGATTTGAAATGTTAGAGGAGGTCTGAATATCTTATAGAGGGTCATTCCAGACTAAAATGACCTCAGAAGCAAGGAGAACGTATGTCCAGTTTTGATACACTTGACTTGGACAGGGACATTATAGCATTTGTGATCCATGTTCGATTAAAATTGCAACTGGATTGCTGCAATGCTTTGTACATGGGGCTATTCTTGAAGAAAATCTTGAAGTTGCAGCTTGTGCTAAAATTGCTCACTTAAGGCCCTGTCCCACTGCACTTATGGATGCAAAGAGGATATAAAACATTAAAAAATGCTTGCCATCCATTGGAAAACGCTATGCATCCATTGTGTACTCACTGCATATGTGTTTCATACGTTCTATCCCTTGAGCATCCGTCTACTGCGATTTCATCTGCGGAAGAAGTTTTGAGCTGCACAAAACTTTGTGAACGGATGAACTTTCTGCCGTGTACGATGTACATTCACATCGCAACATATATGGGAACAACATGTTCTATGTCCTTGTCATCTGTTAAATGTCCGCGTATTTGTCTCTGATCCCTCTGGCCATTCCCCTCAACTCACATCCGCTGCAGCTGAAAACGGAAAGAGGGAGGAAACAAAAAGGTGCACGGAACGTCCACACAGCGTAAGTAGCACAAAATAGAAAGCTGTAAGCATATGCATCTCGTACTATAAAGGATTAAAACGGACAAAAACGTTGTATCTGGGATGTATCTTGATATTTAGGTGTCTACATCGATGCTTCAGGCAATGGGTTCAGCTTCAGATGGCCAGGTATACAACGCAAGTGACACTCTCAAGGATGGGCTTTGAACGCAACTGTCATCGGGTTTTCCAGATCCAGACACCCCCTACCAATGACAAACAAGATGTGCGCCCTATGTCATCTTTGGTGATGATGCGTTCTCCCTCACGAACCTACCTTCATGAAGCCGTACACCTCAACGCTACACTCACCCGTAAGAGAGGATCTTCAACTACAGGCTGGCCAGGGCAAGACGGTGGTGGAGAATGCCTTTGGCATCCTGGCCCAAATACGTCCAGATACTTCTCCTCACCACCATGCGCATCACCCAGAGACTGGAGGAGCATCGTGGAAAGCTTGCCTGCATCCTGCACCAACTCATGCGCACCCACTACCTAGTGTGCAGAACAGACTGTTGACCGTCAACAAGGGAATGGGACATGGGCCTGGGGATGGAGGCAAGACATAACCTGATAGACATGTGGATGTACAAGGCCCACAGAGCTTCACGTAAGGGAAGCAGCGGCGCAACCTCCTGAGAGCACTGGTGCAATCCCTCAAGCTGGAGCAGTGGAGTGGCAAGACAGGATGATAGGATGCTTAATGGATATGCTTCCTTAAGCCTGTCTCAAACACTGATGAGGGATTGCTGCGCATGTATGTTGATGTGTCCTACAATGAATAGGGCATTAAGAGCTTGTTATTTTGAAATTGTTGATCAATGAATAAATGTTTTTGATTATAAAGGTCCCGCTCTGTGTGGAAGCTGGATGGGGGACCATACAGTCCCACTATGCTTACACTGGAGGTTTACTATCCCACAACTATCCTTATCTATCCCACAAGTTGCAAAGGCTCAAACCATTTTGTTTAAAAGTTTTTCACCAACAATTTACTGAGGAAAAAAAATTGACCAAGTGGTTAAGACAAGTTAACCTTTATTAACTGCTCTAGGTAAACTTTATGACTTTTTTAAAATAAGCAAACAATGAACCAAGTTAAAACTGAATTAAGTTGTGTAATAAAGATAACCTTTATTAACTGGTCTTAGGTAAACTTTATGACTTTACTAAAAAAGCAAAATGAACAAGTAACAGTTCTTAAGCAAAGATAAACTATATAAGTGAATACAACTCAGTCTCTGTCACTATTCTCAGTCACTCTGAGTCATGTCCATGGTCTCAGCTGTTAAGGGACAGGGACTGTGGAGGTGGCTTTGGCTTGAGTTTGCTCGTCTGAGGCGCCATGGGTGCTTGGCCCTAAGAGTATAACAGGGGGATGGTGTGTTCAGAAACATGTCCGAGACTGACTCAGTCCCGTGAGGTTGAGAGGCCCTTCATAAAGGACCTGAGATGTGAGGCCCGAACTGATGACAGATTGTCCGTTGACAGGCTGGCTATGGGGGGAGGAAGAGGAGTGTAGTGGGGCTGTCTGGTCTGGATCTGGGTGAGGACTGGCATCTGTGGCATGCAATGAACCTGGGCCTGGACTGGGAAGGTCTGCTTCTCTGCTGTGGAAGTCCTGGTAGTCATACACCTTGGTGTGGTAGGGGCTGTTGAAAGCCGTGGAAGCCTATGGGGTGAGAGGCAGACCTGGATTGGGTAGGAGCAGACTTCAGCTGGGCCTTGCGGGCTTGTGCAGAAGTGCTGTTATCTTCTCCTTCATCACTGGTACTGGGGCCTCGGGCAGGTCCCTGAGGTGTGCTCACGTAGGTGATGAAGGTGTGGCAGCCCGAGGATCCTCTGTCCAAGTGGACCCAGCTGAGAGAGAGAATTCTGTGTCTGGTCTTCTGGTGTCCCTGATCTCCAACAGTACACTATGGTTCTGGTCCCTCCAGTCTGCCTGCTCTGCCTGCATCCTCTGGAGCTGGGGGGTGGGGGTGGGGTGGTTGGCCTCTGGTGGCTGTGCTGTCTTCCTCATTTGTGACAGGGGATCCTCCAAGTCACCAGCATTGGGAGTGCAGCTGTCGGGGGGGGGGTTCTGCCGTTGGGCCTCTGTGAAGTACCCCTAGCCTGGACAGGTTCTTGGCTCTCAGTGGAGAGGACGTGGGCTGTCTGTGGGCTGCTCCTTGGTGGCAGATCTCACCCTCTAGGAAACTTGCACTTAGCCAATGACCTACATCTCCCGGTCAGGTGATCTTGACAGCGGCGACTGCCCGGATTTTCTTTGAGGTGTGCTTGCCATACCAGTGTGGCATGTGCTTCCACCATCCAGAGTACTCTGCAGTGTACCCAGTGCTCTGGCCTTGTCTCTCCAAGCTGCCTGCTGATTTCTTGGTGTCGTGATACAGTCTGTGGCCCTTTCCTCCGAGAGTGAGTCGTTCCCCCTCAGCCGTCCGCACCATCATCCTCATGGTCCTCGGAAAACTTTGTGTACTGTTTCCCTCTCTCCCTTCTGCTTTCCCTTGACTCTTCCCTCCCTCTCGTGAGCAGGGGCTTGGAAGCGACGGGCCTTCAGCGGGCTTGAGCAAGCAGGAGACGCCTTAGCAGCAGGCTGTCAGGGGCTTGACGCAGCAGGGCCTTCAGGGCTTTGAGCAAGCAGGGAGGCCCTTCAGCACAGGGCTTGAGGACTCTGAGGGCTTTCGGGGCTGGTCCCACCACAGCAAGCAGCAGCGGAAGCAGCAGCACGATCAACAGCATCAGCACCTTCAGAGTCAGCATGCAGGGGGGTGGATGCTGGTTCTGTCCTTTTGCAGGGCTGGAACAAGTAGGCACGGGCCTTCCGTCTTTTTCCCTGACTGACGAACTCATGGTGTTCCTCCTATGTACTTGGCAGTAATAGTCTTCCCTGAATGCTGACTGCATGTGTGCTGCAATCCTTTTGTACTCCATGGAGCTGATGCAAGATTCAACTCCCCGCATGCACACGTGAACGCTTTGCATCCAATATACATTTCCTGCGCGGCATCCCGTTTGCTTCCTATAGGCGTCCGTGATTGCAATCCATGTCATCCGTTATGCATCCGCCCCTTCTGCTATGCATCCGCTTTGAAAATTCTCCCCGGAGACCCCTTCGGACGGTGTCATCCACTTCCTCCCGCTGTCATCCGCTAGGCTTCCTATGAATATCTGCTTATCATCCCGCTACAACTACCCACGTCTGTTCTTTACCGTTCTTTTGTTCTGTTATGGCAAATTTGTGCACTTTTCATGGAGCGGGATGCACATAACGGATGGAGCCACCCCCAAAATTTTGCTCGTCCGCTGTGTCCTTTATGCATACGTTTTGCATCCGTTGGCCAGTGGGACAGGGCCTTTAGTTATCTGTCTGCAGGCATTGAGGTGAGTCTGTAAAGTCATAAAATGTACAGGACCTAGATATTTCAAAGATTACCTTGCCTTATAGCATACCTACTCTGCTAAGATTAACTAGGGAGGCCAAGCTTGCAATTCATAAAGCTGTCTCACAAGAACATGGCCAGAAGTAGTGCCTTTTGCACCAGTGTGCAGTGGAATTGCTACAATTGGAACTGCTCATCAATTATGAATCTTTTTTCTGAGGGAATTATATCTGCTCCAACAAGATAAAACTTTTTCAAAAACCAAATTTCCTTTTAATTTGTCTTTTAAAAAACTATTTTCAGATTTTCTTTACAGTTTTATTATTTTGTTTTATCATTAATTGTTTTCCTTGAATAGGTTTTTTTTAGCATTCCTTTAGCAACAGATGAATGAATGAGACGTGAATGAATGAACAACTAACCAATGGTAAATGCATGCTGTTTGAATGCCACACATTCCCACCATGAGCTGAATTTGAAATGAGATGTATTATTTGCGCATCTTGCTAAAAAGGTTACCTCTTCTTCCATATTTCAGTATAAATCCCTGATTGCAGAACAGTAAGCCTAAAGCAGCAATACATGCTAGTAGGCAGCCTCTATTTGGGCACAGTAGTTCTGCTGCCCTGTTTTTGTAGGGAGGACATGAATGAAGGAATTGCAGGAGATGGATGGGGTTAAGCACAAATAGCTTAGCATTTCTTAGAAAAAAGTAGGGTGTCCTACAAACTTCAAAGAACCCCATTCTATAGATGGCTGTTTTACATTTGCAAAGACTTCTAATGATTTTAATTAACTTCTTAGGTAAGAAGATTCAGTAAAGGACTCTAGCTCACAGCTCAGGGAGTATTGTCTTATGCAGCTCTATCAAAAGAGAAAAGCAGGCAATTGCTGTATACTGTTCAAGATCGCCAGTCAGTCTCAACATAAAACAAAATTCACTGCTTTAAAAATACATGACTTTCTATGAATTGATATTATAGCTTTCCAGGGACAGAGTTTCTGATAATAGTGAGAAAGAAGTTGGACTCTTTGTAAAAGTATACTTGATAATTATGCATTTTGAAAATAGTCAGATGGGAAGAACATTTCTGGGGTCTTTGAAGGTTTTGAAAAAAGAAAACTAGAGTGTCAATCAATGAGGTTGTTTTGAATTTTTCAGGTTTGTGCAGAGTCCTTGCACACAAGGACTTCTGGGGATTGCCTTTAGCTCTTTAGAGATTAAAAAAAATGCAATCTCATAAAATGAATGAATCTTTATGGTGACAGTCTCAAAGCACTGCAACCCATGAATCATTTAGTAATGTATTTAGTACATTTTTGGATCCATAGATGGCAAAAAAAAAAATCACAAAGATTTGCTGCTGAAGTTCAAGGATCATATATGGTTTTATCTGAATTTTTATATCACAATAGCCCAGAGCATGCAGTTTGAATAATTAGTAATTAATTCAGTAATTTTCTTGACAAGGAATTTGTACCCAGGTACTGTATATGAGCTCTTAATCTGGTATTTTAACTTTTGGGCCACCTTGGCTGAAGCCAAAATTCTGTGAGACTTTATGAGAGAGTTTTCAGCATGATGTTGAAATATATTTTTAAAAAAATTAGAACAGCTTATATAAACAGAAAGATTATGCCAGTACTTTTAACATCGTCAGAGAACCACATCTGCCTATCCCAGGTCCTTGGGAAAGATTTGATAGGCAGACAAAAATGCCAAAACTAAACATCTGGCTGACTGTGTGATCAACCATAATAATAACAAGAATCTCCAGCAAAGTTACAACCTAACCTTGAACTGGTTATGGGCCTTGTGTGTTCCTACAGAAGATGAGAACTGTGTCAGAGATTCACCATACTGGAGAGGTCTTATCAGAAGAGCCAGAAAAAAGCATCTCTCCCATAAAAAAATATGGTGACTTATAACTTAAAGACTGGATTGATCATAGTTTGGGTCAACAAGGACTATACTAGTTGTTGGAGTTCCTGAATACTGGATGACAGGTGGGCTACAAGTCTCAGGCCTCTTGGTTGAGCAATCAGGATCAGCATCTGCAGAACTACTGGAAGAAAAGTTGCTTACCTGTTACATATTTACAAAGATTGAAAATTAAAAAAAAATATTGATTTGTTTCCTTGCTATTACAAGTACAATGAGAATATGATACCTGAAAAAAATGCATCACTTCTGGAAAGAACAACATTGAATCATGTCTTTCATCTTGACAGCAATGTTGACACACTCTATTTACCAAGAAGCATAGGTAGGTGTAGAATGTTACAGATACAGATAATCAGAGTTGGAAGGGACCTTGTAGACCATCTAGTCCAATCCCCCACCCAAGCAAGAGACCCTACACCATTTCTGACAAATGGCAGTCCAATCTCTTCTTGAAAGTCTCAAGTGATGGTGCTCCCAC
>BHFT01064213.1:0-19496 GCA_004320025.1 Laticauda laticaudata
GAGCTGTCCCAACTTCAGCAGCTTTAATGGCTGCCTCTTTGCCGCTGGCAAAAAGAGCTTCTCCTGGATCTACCAGTGACTTTGCGGTATCCCTGAGATCGACAGGACATGCTCTTTACAATCGCCATGTCTTCAGGACAGTTTAGGTCCAACTGGACTGTACAGGAGCAAAGATATCGGCAGAGATCTTAGATCTCCAAGATCGCATGCCTTATCATCACGACGCCAGCTCCGCCTTCCAACAGTCCAAAATTTGAACAGGGATTTTGTTTTCATGAGTAGATGCGGAGTGAGAGCAAGCTTCTCTTCATCTCCTCTCCAGTGTACTGAAAGAATGAGGACTCTTGAGCCCCAAAGCTATAGTTCTTCCATTGCTTGGGCATTTGTCAAGCTTTTTTAATATGAGCCTTTTCATTCTCTGTAAAGAGAGATTTATATTTACAGATGAGCAAAACAATCTGTTTATGGCTGGAATAGCATAAGACAAATATGAGAATGCAGGACAGGCACCCACAATGTGTTTAAAATGAATTTAATTTCCTAAATCAATCTTATCAAATCTGCCTTCCAGAAGTTTTGGAACTGCAAAATCCAGAATTCCCATGGTTGGCCAACACATCTGGAGCTGCCTAATAATCATGGAAAATTGCCCTAAATCAGAGTGGGCTATGTGCAGTGTGCCAACCCTCTTTTTTATGACTTCACCTTCATCACAGTTCATTTTTGGCATGATAGGTTTTTGCTCAAATGTTGTGTTAAACTATTATTTGACCTGAAACACTCCAATCACAAAATAGGCAGAAATTCATGGAGGTGATAGGCTGTTCATTGTAAGTTAAAAAAGAGACATTCACACATGAAAATTCATGTTTATTTTGCAGCTAGTTCACTGGGGAAATTCCTGGAGGAAAGCCTGTAGAGATTCTCAGTCCTCCAGGTCATGGTTGTCCCAAAGGTGCTGTTTCAGGAGGCAACTGGACTCTCTTGGTTTTTTCTTTTGAAGTCATTTCACTTCTCATCCAAAAAGCTCCTTCAGCTCTGACAGTGTGATGACCCAGGGCATAGCACAAAGGCAACACAGTCACATAAGCAAGAAGACTTCTTTCAATACCTCCAACTTTGCCCGCAATGTCCAGTTCCCTTCGGCTGGAGAAAAAACTCTCCCAAGAACAGTCTCTAAGTGGAGGAAATTCAGTCTGAAAATAAAGTACATATAAACTGTAAATAAAAATCCACAGAAACCACGCTGCAGCAATTAACTGGACAGGGCAGGAGAAGGAATTGCAGATTTCAAAGGCCAAGAAAACTCACACAGTTGAGAAGATACCAGGAACCCAGATAAGCTTCGACAAAACAAGACAACTCACAATTTGCTTCCAACAAATTGCTGTGCGCAAACTCCCATTTGTACCCTATGATTGAATGAAAGGAATCAGGGCCCTTTCCTCCCCCGTAAGCCACACTACTCATGTCCCTCCCTTCTCCGTTCCTCCCTGTGTGCCCTAGGATGAAGAGGGGGTGGGCCTGGGTCTTCCTCTAAATTCCCTCTCCCTTGCTCTACCTCTCCCTTGCTCTACCTCTCCCCTACTTTGCCCAGCTGGACTGTGCCCTTCCCCAGTTTCTTCCACAGCCAACACAGCCATACTCCCACTCCCTGTGAGCTGCTTGGCCTCCCCCTCTGAATTGGACTGACAGGGGCATGACAGACAGGAATAGTGGGGAATGAAAGGATTTATCATCCTTGCAGGAATATAAAAGTCCAGTTGCCTCCTGAAAAAGTACCTTTGGGACTTCTTGGAGGAAAGTGAAAGCATGGGATAAAATGAGTGGCATGCTGTCTGCTTTGTATCAGAGTTTATTTTCTTGGCGATGAATGTTGCTTCTGGAAGGGAAGCTTCTAGAACTCTGGGCTGAGGTGACATGGAAAGCCCTGACATTTGGACCTTCTTTTGACCTTCTACTTGGGTCTGTTCTTCCCCAGGTGGCATCGAGTTGCTTTCAGTGTCCATAAGAAGAATGTCACTCTGATTTTGGACTGTAAAAAAAAGGTCACCAAATTGCTGGACCGAAGCGACCACCCCATCATTGACGTCAATGGCATCATTGTCTTCGGAACAAGGATCCTGGATGAGGAAGTATTTGAGGTAAGAGCGTGAGAGAGACAGAACTGCCAGGATGTCAGGAAGGCATCTCAAGTGCTGAGCATTGGAGAATGTTGTTTGTTGGGATAAGAAGAAGAGCGTCAAGATGAGAGAGAGGGAGACAGGGATAGAAAGAGGGAGGGAGGGAGGGAGGGAGAGAGAAGACAAAGGGGAGAAGTTTGTCACATCCTATTTTAGAAAGGAAGTCTATAGAACAGTCTCCATTGCACAGCTTTGAAAATGTAGCCTTGGTTCATAATAGAACTCTTTTGGGTGATCCTAACATGAGAGAAAGAGAGGTAGAAACCCAACTTTAATAAGCCATGATCAAGGGCTCTCTGTGACCGACTTGGGAAAGGCCCAGAGGAGAGGTGATCTTTAAGCCGTCACTATTATGATTTCTGCTGCCAAGAAGTGAATTGGCTTCTGTCTAGCTTTGGGTTTCCATAATGAAATCAACTCCTTGAATAGCCAGCCTTGGGGAGTCTGAAGCTCCAGGTTCTGGGCTCACGACAGGCTCACCAATTCTCCTGGCCCACCTTCATCCATTTTCACTTTCCTTTAATTATCTTCTCCATTTCTACCAAAAATAACAATAGCAATATCCCTTAGATCAGTGGTGGCTAACCTTTTTGGGATCCTGTGCCAAAAATTGTGCACACACTTGCACGCTCGCGCTTGTGTGCCAGCACCCAGAAGGTAATGTGTGCCCCGCCATGCTTCCCACACATGCACTCGCAATTCCCACCGACTCATCCACCCCCTTCCCCCCCTTATCTGCACTGTGCCTCACAGCTGATTTTTGGCTGGTTTGGGGCTTTTTTTTTTGGTCTCCCAGAAGCCTGAGGAAGGCTTCTGCAGGTTTTGCAGGCCAAAAACTATCCCTGTTTCGTCAATTCCGGTATTTTTGGAAAAACAGGAAGTTTTTCTGGAACTTCTGGAAGTTTTTCTGGAACAGGAAAAACAGGGCTATTTTTTGGCCTGCAAAGCCTGCAGAAGGCTCCCTCAAGCCTTTGGGAGGCCGAAAAAGGCCTCAAACTGGCTGAAAATCAGCTATGAGGCACGCATGTGCAGTGAGGTAAGTTTGCCTGCAGTTTGTGTGCCGGCACAAATGGCTCTGTGTGCCATAGATTCGCCATCACGGCCTTAGACATATATACCACTTCACAGAGCTTTCAGCCCTCTCTAAGCGGTTTACAGAGTCAGCCTCTCGCCCCAACAATCTGACTCCTCATTTTACCCACCTCAGAAGGACGGAAGGCTGAGTCAACCTTGAGCCAGGTGGGATTTGATCTGCCAAATTGCAGGCAGCCAGCAGTCAGTAGAAGAAGTACTGTGCTCTAACCACTGCACCAGAGTTTGGGCCAGATTTTCCATTGCTAAGTGATGTGGTAATGAAGTGATTCACGCCTGATTGAATTACCTTTCTTGCCATGGTCGTTAAGCAAATCAATGCGATCATTGGGCTGTTCATGGCAATCACGTGACCTATTGTAGATCAAGGTCAGTTTCCAAGCACCCAAATTTTGATTACATGTGTGAGGTGGAAGCAGATAAAAAAGCCACCAAAAGATTCGTTGATCCAAGGAAAACAAGGTTTTATTCACGTGTCTGCAGAGACGGGCCCCTAGGTACATTGGAAGGAAACAGAGCAAAATTTCAGGCAGCATTTTTATCCTCTACGAGGCTTGGCTCCATTCTTTCTGTTTTCAAATTGCTACATAATTTTCAAGGTTCATACTAGCTCCTACTAGCAAGCGTTAACGGTTCTGACATTCGCAGGCACTTTATTCCAGTTCACACATTGTTTTAGCCTTATCATTGTTTTTTCCTTGTGCACAAATGGAAACACTTTCTTATTTAGCAGAACTAACTGAGTTTTGAGACACACTTCTTATCAATTCAGGATGGGCTCCAACATGGTTCAGTTTCTGCTTCAGCAAATGCCCTTTTTTCTTTTTCACTCTTCGTTCAAACTCAAAGAGCAGATCCTCTGCTTCTTTCAGAGTGATTTCTTTCTCTCTCTACATATTAGAGGTTCTGCTTCCGCTTCTTCCTCAAATCGTTGAACCTCAAGGTTCCCTATTCCCACACTGTTATTGCACCGGGAGACACTGGAAGACAACAACACTAACATACACAGATATAATAATCAATATATATCACCGGTATCAATTACCGAGTGTAATGTGCACTGCCAGTAACGGTGGCATTCCTGTTTGCATATTTCCCACACACATACATAAAGTTTTTCATAGCATAGGTCTGTTGTGATGTTGGTCAATTGATCATATCTTGAAACTGCATACACATCTGATCTGATCTTGATTAAATAATTAATTTATGATAACTCTTGTTAAGCTATGTTCTAAGGATGATGGAATCAAAGTCTTATTACATTTTTCCCAATCTCCTAAATGGAGCCCTCTGTTTCATTTATTCCTAAAAACACTTATACACGTTCCTTAAATGAACAACAATCTTTCCTGTTATATTTCGTTCTTTCTACAACATATTTTTTCTGTCGTGCCCCTGTGGTCTTAACTGTTCTGCTCAAGTGGAATTTGGGTGTAGGATTA
This sequence comes from Laticauda laticaudata, assembly GCA_004320025.1. NCBI lineage: Eukaryota > Metazoa > Chordata > Lepidosauria > Squamata > Elapidae > Laticauda > Laticauda laticaudata. The sequence goes on from BHFT01064213.1 coordinate 4,721, forward strand.
ATCCTTCCTGTTCTTCTGCAGGTGATGCATAACAGCCATTTGGTGATTGTCAAGGAATGTGAGAAATTCTTGAGATCCTTATGAACACTTGTATCTCCACAAAGTTCGTTCCCAAGTCCTGCAAGGTCAAACATATTGTGCACTTCTTTTGATGTATTATTGTAAATATAGTTGCAACAAATAGTCCTTTCCAGAGTCAGAGACCGACATTCATGGTGGTTTGCTGGCTATTGCTTCAAGGTTACCTTTAACGGCTGACGTCCACTGGGATGCTTCCAAGGTTTCTCAAGGTTCCGGTGCTTTCTTAGTTTGACTCTGTTGTAATGCATCCAGCTCCTTCCCGAGTAGGACTGCAGATTCAGTCATCAGTAGCACTGTACAGCCCTTGCCCAGTAGTTGTAGTTTTCACTCCTCAGTCTTAATCGGACCAGTGGTGCCGTGTGGTTGTTGGGCTACCAGCCAAGGTTGGTCGTTGCACAACCGTCTCTGTTTGTGAGAGAAAGCAAAGAACCGAGACATGCCAGAAATTTTTCGAAGGAACAAGTCCTACTCTGGTATGGTTGCTAGTTGGCCAAATAGGGTCTCCATCAGCATTTCAAAGGAGAACCTGTGGTCTTTCCTTGGACAAGTTTGATCCTGAGCAAGCTTTAAGGGAAGATTCTTTGTCATGGCAAGCCATTTTTCAAGTTTGTAGTTTGGTCAAGTGTTTCTTTCAGTTCCGCGTTTGCTTTTCCAATTTTTCAACTGGATTTCAGGATGCCAATGGCGTGTGTAATTCCCATTTCACCCCCACACTCCATTACCGCTTTTGCAGAACTTTTGGGTGAATGATTCTCTGTCTGAAATCTATGCTTCATCATTCATATCGTGGGATAAGTCTGTTCTAAGTAAGATCTTTGGTTTACTGTGGCAAAGCTTTGCTCTTGTGGGATAAGCCTCTACACCGTGCAGTTGAATCTTTGAATCACAAGCAGGTATTTCCAACCCCCTTTTCTGGCAACTCAGTGGAACATCCAATTTGTGCTCTCTGAAAAGGCCCTAAGGGTCGCCTCCATCTCTTTCTTGCGTGCCGCTTTCCTTATTTACTTTCAAAACAAATCAAACATTTCAGCAGATGCTCTGAGCTAACTGTCAATCTCAGATCGCAATAGTGAGGTTAACGGGACATAGTCCAGGCCTCCGTTCCAATTGTCCTTTCATGACTTTCTCAATATTCCCTCATACAATGGTGACACACTTTGACTCCCTCTGTGTATTCCATCTCTCTAACCTTCGTATGAGATCACTTGAATAGACAATCATGGTCTTCGGTTCGCCACGCGCTTTCCACCAAGAATTCTGCTGGATTAGATTCTTGTCTGTTCCTATCAAATCAGGACTGGTTCTCAAATGGTTTCAACTTAATATCTCTTCCAGTCATCAAGTGGTAGCCACTTGGCTCACACTGAGTTGACCTGATGAGGCGAATGCACACAAAGCTCCCAAAGTTATTTTTGCTTCGCACCCAACATCGCTGGTTGCTGCACAGCTGAACACAAACTGGCCATCCTTCACAACCAGGCTCAAACTTGCTTAGGAAGGCTAACTGGCTGGTACTGCCCCTCTTTTTGGGCCAAGGCTCCACTGCTGTTCTGAGCACGGCCACATACAATGAAACGGTAATTTCAGGTTGGCAGGCTAAAACGGCGCGGTTGACAAAAGCCTTCTTCAGTCTTCCAACTTTCACTATTTCCTCTCCATTTATGTGCTCTTCCCTTTTCCAGGAGCTTTCTATGCAAAAATTGTGACAGCACACTGTGGAAATTGGTCTACCCAGATTCTACAATACTCATAATCGCAATGCTTTAGCCTCCTGTCTTGTTCCTGGGAGGAGCCAAGCTCATGATCCTCACCCTTTCAGGGTCAAGGACTAACCCCTGCTGACTGTAATTCCCAAATATTTCACCTTTTGATTTTTTTTCTACTAACCCTTCACCTCTGAGCCACGACATTTGATGATATTTTTCTCATCTTCCGTTGTTAGATAGACACATGCAACTTCTCTTCTATCCCAACAATTCTAATTCAAAAACATGCACAAGTCTCTTCCTAGCAGTTCACCCTGAATCCGAAATATACAATAATTCGGTTTTAGTAACACATATTTCAATTTCCAATCTACTCTAAAAATCTTGACCTCTTGGGTTTCCCACTCACCCACACCTTTAAAGTCTGTTTGAACCTGCACGCTCCCTTTACCACGGATCGACAAGATATCCGGCTTGCGCCGGTGTCAATCAGGAACAGCCCGTTTCTGGATGGGTCAGGACACCAAAAGCACATTTACAGTTGGGCTCCCGTGGTCTCTTGGGGATCGGATTCCTCATCGTATAGGGCATAGCTTCGTTCTCTGGGTTTTGGGAACAATTCGCGCGCCAATGTCCTCTTTCCGTCATTCTGAAGCAAGTTCTACTCTGGGACGGCGTTGGAATCGACCGCTCGATTGCCCCTGGACTCCTCGCTAACTGGAGGTTCACTCCTGCTGGGAGATCTTTCATCTTCACCGTTGGCTCCGGATGCTGACATCTGGGTCTCCCTCTCCCTGTTTTTCCTCAACTTCATTCTTGGCTGCCGTTGCACAGCAGCTACGATCATCTGAGACTCCTGTTTGGTTTTAACTGAGTCTCGGTTCACAAACAACTTGTTGGCTGTTCAATCAAATTGTCATCCAAATCAGTCATCCTCTGTTTCTGGATCTTTTTCTGGATATCTGGACTTATGGTGACTGAATTGGCATTCAGGAGAGTCTCGAAGGCCGGGGTTTCGGCTCATCGGAGTATTGGTTACCTACGGCACCGAGCAAGTACTCTACTGAATGCCCCGGGGACCCTCCTTTTTCATGGTTATTTCAAATGCTTTGGTCAAGTTTTTTTTCCCTTGGGGAATTGGCAATTTTCATTCTTCAATGATCATGTGTTTCATATCTCTCAATGTGCCCCTATGGCGTTGTACTGAGTTTCCAATTCTGGATCGGCTATTGGGGAACTTTGTGTCTGCAGCATGCTCCCTGTTTGCCCTGCATGTATCTATCCAGCAGCTATTGCTGCTCTTCTAATGAGGTCCTCTCTTTCGGGGGTGAAAAGGTGTCCAAGATATACATCGTTCTTGGTATGTGTATTCATTGGGCCAGAAACAATTCAACTGTTCTGCCACGTTCATGAGGCATTCTCATGATTTCGGAAGGGTCTTTTTTAGATGCCGGGTAACTCAGCAGATTTTTTTATGGGGAAGCCACGAAAACGGTGAGTGATCCCCCGCATTCATGCCAATTTGGCTTCTCTGAGGGAGGCCGCAACAGGATTGGCCGACTTCCTCTAGAGGCAAAATTCTCTTGTCCTTGTTTAAATTGAGCTAGTTTCCCTTCTGAAGCCCTGGATATGCAGGTGGAAGGTTGGGCCTGGGCAACTGGAGCCGGCAGGGGACGGCAGGGGGCGGTTGGTGCCAGGACTGTGCCGGACCGAGCGGTGGACTCCCAACAGTCTTCAGTTTCATCATCACTTTCTTCACACTTGCTGAAAACTGTCTATTCTGTTTGTGGTGAACTGGATTCAAAGTGAGCATGAATATATACTCCAATAGGGTATTTGCTCTTCATGTCGGTGTTTTCACTATATACTCTTTCAACTAGAGTAATCAGTACGTGATGGTTATCCCTTGGGATCACAGTGTAAGAAACTTCAGGGTCTACTAGGGGGATACTTGGCACCTATTTTTGGCATGGTAGATTTCATTTTCTTTTTTCTAGCCTCCGAGTGTAAGTCTCAGATGGGGCAACGGACATTGTTGTAGTAGTTGACCCAAGGGGAGTCAGTCGGAAATAGCCTTCTCGGGGGTCTTTTTCTATCTCAATAACCCGTTCTTTGGAACGTTTCACACTGCTTTGTCTTTCCATTCTCAACGTGCGCGAACAATCATCAGAGATTCTCCACTCAGGGATTTACACTGTCCTCCAGCGTTGTGGATTCCAGAGTTTTAAGGACAGTATATCTTTTTCCTATCCGAAGGCAACAAACTCACCTGATACACCCTGGTTGCGGAGACAAAAGGATGTGGTGCGTCCACTTCAGGTGATCAACGACACTACTCCAGAGCGTCAGGCGGCTTCTCATGTCTCTCTCTCCTTGTTTCCAAGGATGCGTCTGGCTGAGTGAGTTACCCCGGGATCAAACTGAGACAAGGGAGGGGCCTTACAATGTGGAGGCGGTGGCGCCAACTTACCAGTCCCTTTCTCGCAGTCGAAATTCATCGGGGCCCACGTTTGAGACGCCAAATTGTGAGGTGGAAGCAGATAAAAAAACACAAAGATTCGTTGATCCAAGGAAAACAAGGTTTTATTCACGTGTCTGAGAGCGGGTCCTAGGCATTGAGGAACACAGAGCAAATTAGGTAGCATTTTATCCCCTCGTAAGAGGCCTTGCTCAATTCTTTCTGTTTCAAATTGCTAACATATTTCGAGTTCATACTAGCTCTATGCTAGCAAAAGCAGTTACACGGTTTCTGACTGAGCATTTTTAAGTTCCCATTGTTTAAGCCTTATGTTGTTTTTTTTTCTTCTTGTGCAAAACTGGAAACTTTTCTTATTTAGAGAACTACTGAGTTTTGAGAACACTTCCTTATTCAATTCAATGGGCATCCACATGGCTTCGGTTCTGCTCACACATGATCACTGGGACACTGCAACAATCATAAATGCCAGGATAGTTATATGTCATTTTTTTCCCCGCACCGTCTCAATTTTGAAGGGTCATTAAATGATGAGGACTACCTGTATGTATACCATTCTTCTAAGATGTTAGGAATTTCAAATGTGGATGAGTAAGATTTTGGTTTGCTTCAATTTGTTATTCAATCTGTTATTCTGTTATAGTTATTGTTATCTCTTTTATTTATTAAACATGAAACTCAGTCAGTTGAACAAATACCAGTGATTGGTGCTAATGGCTGACACAGGTTGCTGCCAGCATCCTAGGTAATCTAGCCAATCTCATTGTACACTGGTTGCAAACGCTTCCCTTCATAGCCGCAGCAATTTGCTGTTCTGTACCCATTTCTCCTTCTGCACCGCACCAATTTTTTTTTGTGTGCATCCGCTTCCGGTGAGGACCAAATCGAGTGATGACCAAGTTCTCAGAATAGATTACGGTTGTCACCTGAGTTTCCACTGTACCTTCTTAAAATATACGATGTTCTGAGTGGTACAGTTTTTTGCAGTTCTGCTGGTGTTACTGCAGGAAGCTTCAATTTCTTGATGTCTTTTGTAAAATTCTTGGACAAGGTACCAAGGGGCTCGATAACAATGGACATCACTGTTATATGTTTCATCCATAATTTCGTAGTTCCAAAGGCCATGATATTTCATGATTTTTTCCAGTTCTTTTTCTTCGAGTCTGGCGTCTCCTGGTCAATAAATTGTACGTTTTGGCCCTTGACAACCATAATGCCTAGCATGTTGGGTTCCACATGGCTCTCCATCTGTATTTAAAAGTCCCACAAGATCTTCACCATTTCGTGGGATTTTTGAATATAGACAGATTGCCATTTGGAACCCAACACACCAGATATTATGGTTGTTGAGGGCCGAACCATATATCATCATCAATAATAATAATAATAATTTTAAAATAAAAAATTGGCAAGGAACTTGAAAAGAAACCAAAAGATTAATTTTATTTGGATAAAAATGGCGCTCAGCTAAGTCTCAAAAGAGGCAGTCAATATTTTCTGCTTAGGTTTCACAGCGAGCAGTTTGGCTGAAGCAGAGAATGAAAAGCATGGTCTTTCAATCAGTTTCCTCACCTTAAAAAAAATCCTTCATGAATGTGACTTCCTAATGATCCAAGAAAGAATTTTCTCCCTGGCTTCTCCTAATGCAGGCTCCACATCCCATAGTTTTAGGGGAGACTCCAGGGGGTCTGTGGAGCTGAAAGATCAGGGTTGATTTTGGCTGCTAAATAGCACTCTGGTCAAACATTTTATCCCCATCCCAAAACCTTGACTTGTTTCTTCCAAACTCAGTGCTGTAAAGTATCAGCCAGACGCCTTTTTAATGCATGCTCCTCCTTCAGACATTTCTTGAAGCCAGAAACCTTTAGGTGGTGATGGGAAATCCTTTTTCTCCCAGGAGGGAGACACTGAATGGGAAAGAAAGAATGAAGTACAGTTTTCCATATGCCCGTGGAGAGCAACTAGGTCAGGGGGTCAAACTGGATTTCTTCAAGGGCCGGATCAGCATTGTAGTTCACTTCCATGGACTGGCGGGGGGAGATTGCTGGGGGGGTGGAGATGGGATGGATGCCTCCTGCAGCACCCTGCCAGCCAAAATGGGGTACATGGAGGCCCTGCAGGGCCCCTGCTCAGCCCATTTTTGGCCAGCAGTGTGCTGCTGGAGGCTGGGGAAGCCAAAAACGGGCCAGAAAAGTTCAAAGAAGAGCAACTAAGATGATCAAAGGCCTGGAGACTAAAACACAGGAAGGACAGCTGCAGGATTTGGGTTTGGCTAGTCTAGAGTAAAGGAGGACTATGGGGGACTTGATAGTAGCATCCCAGTATTTGAGGGGTTGCCACAAGGAGAGGGTCACATTGTTCTCCAAAGCACCAGAAGGCTTTGCACAAGAAGCATCCATTGCACAAGAAGCAATGGATGGAAACTAACCAAGGAGAGAAGCAACCTGGAATTAAGGAGAAACTTCCTAACAGTGAGGACAATTAACCNCTTTGCACAAGAAGCATCCATTGCACAAGAAGCAATGGATGGAAACTAACCAAGGAGAGAAGCAACCTGGAATTAGGGAGAAACTTCCTAACAGTGAGGACAATTAACCAGTGGAACAGTTTCCCTCCAGAAGTTGTGGGAGCTCCAACACTGGAGGTTTTTCAACAAGGACTGGACAATGACTTGTTTGAAATGATATAGAATCTGCTGATGGAACAGAGGGCTGGTCTAGAAGATCTCCAAGTTCCCTTCCAGCTCTATTCTGATTGATTGGTTGATTAGGTCCAGAGATTGTTTGGGGCATGATGCTGTATTTTGTACTATTCACTCTGATATTATTTTTGTTTAAATTCTGTTTTTGCTGTCTTTATTGTTCCCAAACTCTAGGAGTCCTTGTAGATCATGGTCCCATATACATCTAAACAATTAGGCAGCCCAGAAATCCTTTCTTGCTTCCTTCCTTGATCGCATTTTCTTTGTCTGCTATTCTTCCTTCTGGGTAATCCCTTTTAAGTGCAGTTTGGTCCATTTGTTTCCGTGTTGACCTGTACTTGAAAAAAAGATAAGAAATCTGCATTTCTGGGCCATCTTAAAGCTCTGAAGTCTTAGATCTGTGATGGTGAACCTGTGGTACATGTACCACAGGTGGCACACAGAACCATTTGTGCGGGCATGCGAGCCCCAGCCAAACTTACCTGCACTGCACATGTGCGCACCTCCCAGCTGATTTTTGGCCCATTTGAGGCCTTTTTTGGCTTCCCAGAGGCTCGAGGGAAGCCTCTGCAGCTTTTGAAGTGCAGGTAAGGGGGCGGGGGGAAAGGGGGAATCATGCACACATGCGCAGGGTCATGGTGGGAGCACACGCATTGCTTTCTAGGTGCTGGCATGCAAGCGCATGAGCGCAGTTTTCGGGACAGGAGCCCAAAAAGGTTAGCCACCACTGTCTTAGATGTTCTTGTGGTGCTGGGCCAGAATGTGGACTGAGTTATCAGAGTCTCCAAGAGTGTAATAATATCTTCATTAGTGTCCTTGGTTGCCAGTTCCTTTTGTTTATGCTGACGCTGCATCTGTTTTAACTATGGGTTTCAATCCATTTCTATGCTACCCCAAGTGGTTCTGGGTTGGGCAGTAGGTCAAACCAAATGAATGAATGCGTGCATGAAAATATGTTTAATAAAGATCCTAGAGTCATAAGAAGACGTTGTTGGCCAGAAAGTCAGATCATGCATGGAACTTCTAAACCCAGTTTCATCTCGAGTTTTGGAGGTGAGTATAGGCCAGCCAGTGAGTTGACCACCCAGAGGAAGGATTGTGCATAGCTCAGCATTTGAAGGGCCTGGAGAGATAGCAGTAGCAATAGACTTATATACCACTTTACAGTGCTTTTACAGCCCTCTATAAGTAGTTTACAGAGTCAGCCTATTGCCCCCAACAATTTTTGGGTCCTCATTTTACCCACCTCAGAAGGATGGAAGGCTGAGTCAGCTTTGGGCCTAGTGAGATTTGAACTGCTAAATTGCAGTCAGTCGGCTGTCAGTAGAAGTAGCCTGCAGTACTGCACTCTGGCCACTGCGCCACTGCGGCTCAAGTTGGGTCTCATAGAGTTTGAATTCCTTGATCATCCTTTCCTCCCCAAAGGTGGTAGGAATGGTTCTGCGAGGTCAAAGACTCTCCTGCCCAGAGAAGAGACAAAGGTCTTCCTTTTGGTTGGAAGACCTGGCCCAGTAGTCTCTCTTTCTCCCATTGTGCTGAGTGCCCTGGCATGGGGCGGTGTAGGGATAGCTGCCCCGCTGCATTTCCCTTGGTAGATGCCAGAATATGTCCTCACTGGTTTTAATTTCTTCTGGGGATGAGGATGAGAGAAGCTGGCCCAGAGGTAAGAGCCAGCCTCTCTTGTTCTCATTTGCAAGACTCTGGCTGGCATTCTTAGCAAGTCAAAGCAGGAAGAGGTGCAAGAGGAAAAGTCTCTCTCCCCCCCCCCCCCCCCCCCCCCTTTCNCCCCCCCCCCCCCCCCCCGCTTGGAAAAAAGACCAGAAAGCAGGGAACACTGGGGGGAGGCAAATAGGGAGAGTATTTTGGCAGATGGACTTGGTTTTTTATTTAGAGAGGCAGCACCCCGAGGCAGCCATTTTGGGACAGTTCCCACAGTCCCACATGTACCCATGAGCCTGTTGTGGGAGAGAGGTCTAGGGAAGGCACCATCAAGGGTAGGAAATAGTCCCAAAATCCAAGCATCCCAGAAAATAAATTTAACACTCAGACATGCCGGAGCAGCTCAAAGGAAAGCAACAAGGACAATTAGCGCAGTAGAAATCAAGCTCCCATAAGTGCTATAATCAGAGACAGGAGGTGCTAAAAAAAGAAAAGTTCAGGAAAACTTGGGTTTTTTCACTCTCCCCCCCCCCCATTTTTGTATGTTTTTTTTNTTGGGTTTTTTCACTCTCCCCCCCCCCCATTTTTGTATGTTTTTTTTAATTTGGGGGGGCACTATTGCTCAGTGGTTAAAGACACTGAGCTTGTCAGCTGGAAAACTTGTCAGCTTGGGTTCAAGCCCTGAGTGCCTCATGACGGGGTGAACTCCTCTCCCTTGCTGCAGCTCCTGCCCGCCTAGCAGTTTGAAAGCATACAAATGCAAATAGATAAATAGGTACCACTTCTGTGGGAGGGGAACAACTTTCCATGTGCCTCAGCCACATGATCACAGAAATGTCTTTGGACAATGCTGGCTCCCTCAGCTAAGAATTGGAGATGAGCACCAACCCCTAGAGTCAGACACGACTGGTCAGCAGGGGAAACCTTTTTCTTTACTTTTATGTTTTTTTTTATATACTGTATTAAACAAAATAGGAAAGCCCAATGAAACCTTTTCTTGTAAATGCAAAAAGACAGAGTATGCCTATTTCTCTCTCATGATGCTCCCAAATGGCTGCTACTCCCTTCCTATGGGGAGAAGTTTATCTAGAGCAGGGCTGTAGTCCCTCTGCAAGGAGGATCCATCAACTTTCATAGAATCTGACAGGCATTCAGAAGGACAAGTTCTCCTCACCACAAAAACACAGCAGCCCCACTTCTGCTTTGCACCAAGATTAATGAAATTAAGAGATTAAGAAACCTATAATCTCTTAATTTCATTAATTATAAAGCCCAAAATGCAATGTATCATTTCATTTCTGGCAACTTTTAGTCCTTTTAATCCGATTAGTAGATGCAGTTATTGTCTAGTCTAGTCAGATATTTCTCAACCAATTAAAAATGATGATGATATCCATTGATTAGTGTCCGACTCTTGGTGATTTTATGGGCCAGGTCCCTCCACATCTTTCAACCTTGCATGGCTTCTGCAAGTTGTTCTATTCTACCTCTCAATTAAAAAAAAGATAGTGATATGCTCCACAGAAAAGAGAACATGGAATAAATTACATATCAGAAGATTTTAAAAGGCAGATACTGTTTGGGTGGTTTTTAACTACGAAGCTGGCTTGATATCTGTAATTTGCCTTAGCGGCCAAACAAGAGGCTATTTAAATGGCTGAGGGTGCCAAATATTGCAGTTAAATAAAACAAGTTTAAAACATATTAGAGAGGCAAGGTTGGGGGGGTGTTCTAATTAATTTTGTTCCTTTTTCCCTGGGGATTATATTGAATTATTTATTTGCTTCCCTTCCTTTTCATGGAGTGCTAGAAAATGTAAACTTTCCAGGGCCAACAGGTTGAGAGTGAATTGCGCCTGGACAATGTGTGCTGAGCTCAGAAACAACCCAGCAACTCCTCTCCTCTCTTCCCCTCCCCTCCCCTCTTCTCTCCTCTGTTCTCCTTACCTCTCCTTTCCTTGTTGTCTTCTTTCCCTCTCCTCCTTCCCTCTCCTCTCCCCATCTCCTCCTGTGCTCCTCCTTCCCTCTCCTCTCCTTTTCTCTTTCCTCTCCTCTCCTCCTCTCCCCTCCCCTCCTCTCTGGTCAGTCTGAGATCAGAACTGAAACCTCATTGCAGGTATGCTAGTTGGACTCAGTTGTGGGTATTTGGTGCAGTGCACAGCAAGATGTGAGTACAGTCCTTTGCTGCGTGCTGCAGAGGCTAAGGGGAGACCCTGGTGTCTCCCCCCATAATTCATGAGTGTGCCTTGGCTGCCTGCTTGAAGAGTTCACTTTCTCACTGTGGAGCCCTTTAAGGAAGATGTGTTTTTAAAGGAAAAAAAGCTTCAACTTCATACCACTAAGCCACGGAAACTCTGAAACCCGTTGAGCCAGCAGGCTTTCTGTTACAGAAACGAATTCCTCTCCAGGAGCTCAAAATGTAATTGATGGTTTTGCTTTGCTTTCAGTCTCCAGAACTGGGAGCTCTTGAGCCCTTGTTTCTCCAGGCAGAGCTGCCCTTTTTTATCTGGAAGGCATTCCCCATTTGGGATTGCATTTGATGGGCTTTGTTTGGCTGGAGGGAGAGGGGAAAATACTGACAAGAAAGGAGAGAAGGAAGTTGCTGTGTTGAAGAAAAGCAATCAAAGTAGGATTTGATGGGAGACCACCAACCTCATAGCTGGAAGGTAGAAAAGAAATCCTACCCCCAAATCCAACAGGAGGCAAATGCAACCCACTACTTTGTTACTACCAAGAAAACGAGACAGATGTGTCCTTAGGATCATCACAAATCAGGCTCAACTCAGAGGAGACCGTAATTATCTTAACAGATCAAGCAACAAATTCACAAATCCAACAAAGCCGGGTCTTACTCTGATTGTGCACTCCTAAAAGTCACAGTGGGGAGATTGAGAAAGCTATTGGGGGAGACCAGCTTGTTCCATTCTTGAATGGAAAACACAGCCAGCTCTGATTCCCAATTTAATACATTTCCCCTTAGACAAAGCAAACCATATTAAAATTATTACACTTGTTTTGAAATTCTTCCACTGTGAGTCACGTATCAGCTGAAAGGCCATGCGCTGCCGTGGGTTGGGGCGGGGAGGGAAGAGAAAGAGCAGGAACTACCCAGCTGCCAGAAAAAAATCTTGCACGTTTACATGAGACATTCTTGAAATTTGTTGAATTAGGGAAGTAAAACTTTGGGACCTCGGCAAAGTTAGATAATTCCAAATCTTTCTCTCTCTGTGCATTAGTTGATGAAGTATAAGAGATGCTGTTTCCTTGCCCCTTTGGGAAAGAAATCTGTGTACTCTGAACCAAAGGAAAGCAGAAAAAAGATTCACCATTATCAGTGCTCCTCCTTTCCATCAAATGTCAATGAGTGTAGTTTAATGGTTTCCTTTTAAACAGATGCAGCAATATTAAACTAGAACTAATGTCAAAAACAGGCAAGGTTCCTTTCATTCATGATGGGACAAATCTTGAGGTCTGGGACATTTTTCCCCTTTGAAAGAATCAGTGTCCCTAGCTGCCCTCCAGTCTTTCTGGGGCGTGCAAAAAGGAGCAACAACATCCTCCCCCATCTATCTGAGTGGCAGACGACCCAATGAATGAAAATGAAAATGCAAAGCAGTTTACAGAAGAAAGACAGAATCAACAATTCCAGGGCCCAATGGCAGCAAATTTGGGAGCAAAATAAAAAGATTACGCTAACAATGTCTTTTAAGGAAAATGTTTCATAGGTGTCATCTCCCGCCAGCAACACTAGCTAAAATGTACGGTAGCCAATCACCAACTACTGGAAATGCTCAAAAGTACGGGGCACTTACATGTATGGCAGACATGCAAAAGAATCTCAGGACTTTTGGTACAAAATTGGGTCATGGCTAGAGGGAATGATGGGGGTAAAAATTAGTAATATACCAGATATGTTTTTACTAGGAATAATGGTAGAGAACTATAGCAAAACTGATACCTATTTAATTATACATGTAATCACAGCAGCAAGAATGTTATTCACCCCAAACTGGAAAGCAAATGAAATTCCAAGTGAAGATGCTATGATTGATAAGATTTTTCAATGTGCCGAAATGGATAGATTGACACTAGAATTTAAAGAACAAGATAAATCAGAATATTATAAAATATGGAACAAATTTTGTTATTGGAGGGACAGGAAAGAGAGTTCACAAAACTGAAATAAGAATTCAAGATGAAATAGAAATGAGGTGAAAGGACTTATACCTGAGGTATAAGAATAAGAACTAAAATGATACAAAGCTTAAATGTGTGTGTGTGTGTATACTGTGTGTGTGTGTATATATATATATTATTATATATTATATTATATATATTATATATTATATTATATACTGTGTGTGTATGTATATATATAAAAAGCATATACATATATGTATATATATATATATATATATATGTTTTTTTAAAGTTTTCGCGGGTACTTACATGAATGCAGTTCAGCTTCCTTCGGGTATTATCCCATGTCATTGTAGTTGTGCTTTTAAAGTTGTAGCAACGTTTCAGCAGAATCTCATCTGCCACATCAGGCTTCTGTATTGAGTTTGTATGTGGGTCAGGCTCTCATAGCCGTGGTTTTAAATTTGAGGCTAGCCTATTGCTGTGCCAGGATGTTTTTTTCTACATCCTGATTGGTTGGGAGTCTTGGTCTGTGTTTATTGGACTTGGAGTTTGTTTGATTGTGTGTTTCTGGTTTCTTCTGTCTGTTTTGTGGCTTTGATTGGCTGGCAACACTCTGTTCCTGTGTTGGAGGCTTTCATGTGTGAAAGGACGGCTATTATCTATTAGGAAGCTAGGATTCATCTGGGTGCCTGGTGGGGGGGTGTTTGAGCTGGAGGTATCAGAGGGAGTTTGTTTGTGCCCAGGTGTTTGCCTGGCTTGTGGTGTGGAGATCTTTCTATTTGAGAGTGCCGGCTTCAATTGATTGACAGTCTGGTGGAATCAATCTTTCTATTCATGCTTTCAGGTCTTTTTTCAATCTCTATGGCTTCTCTGATGATTCTGTGGCTGGGGTTTTCATAGTGGCTAGGGTTTTAGTGCCATTGAAGTTAATGCTATGACCTGTGGTTTTCATGTGTTGGACTAGTGAGTCCACAAAAACTACTGCATTTTTGTGTTCATCCAGGCGGGTACTTATTCTTCTATTGGTCTGTCCAATGTATGTGGCCGGCATGATGCACAGGGAACTTCGTATATGCCTTGTTTTTCAAGGTCAATTTGTCTTTGGGGTTTTTAAGGATGGCTGCTATTTTTTTGTCTGTATTTCCATACAGAAGCCTGATGATGGCAGATGAGATTCTGCTGAAACGTTGCTACAACTTTAACAGAATTACAATGACGTGGGATAATACCTGAAGGAAGCTAAACAGCATATATATATATATATATTTAAGTTTTCGCAGAACTTACATGTGTGCTGTTCAGCTCCTTTGGGTATTATCCCACGTCATTGTAGTGCTTTTAAAGTTGTAGCAATGTTTCAGCAGAATCTCATCTGCCATATCAGGCTTCTGTACTGAGTTTGTATGTGGGTCAGGCTCTCATAGCCGTTAGTTTTAAATTTGAGGCTAGCCTACTGCTGTTCCAGGATGGTTTTTTTTACATCCTGCCTTGGTTGGGAGTCTTGGTCTGTGTTTATTGTTCTTGGAGTTTGTTTGATTGGTGTTTCTGGTTTCTTCTGTAACATTGCAAAGCTTGGAAAACTTGAGCTGCTCTAATAAGGCCATTTAGTTGCTTGGTTTGGAACTAGAAAGAAAAGTGAATCTGAGACTTGAGATGGGAACATCAAGCATTTCTGCTGTAGAAAGAAACCAAATGTTGGCCAGACAGGGAAATAAGCACCTCTTGAGCAGAAAGGCTGCAGGGCTGCAGCCTAAATCTGTGCAGCTCTTGGCAAGCAGAGCCCTCCAGCTTGGCTGATGGGATGCTTCTCAGCATCACTCCTGGCTGATGGGGACTCTCCAAGTCCCATCTGGATGCTGAGCATGGCCAATTTGCCACAGCCAACTTTCCCTGGGACAGCTCGCTGCAGCAGAAGAATCACAGTAATATCAAAGAAATAGTGGATAGAATCATTAAATAAAGGATGCAGAAGGAGGGGGCAAAATGAAATGTGAAGAGAACAATTAACAAA
>BHFT01064218.1:0-19295 GCA_004320025.1 Laticauda laticaudata
ATCATGGGTTTCCCAGATCATACCCTTACCCCAACGACACACAAGATGTGCCTACTCATCGTGGGATGACGCCTTTTCTCCTCAGAAACCTACCTCATGAAGTCCTACAGTTCCAGATAACCTCACCCTGTGAAGAGAGGATCTTCAAACTACAGGCTGTCCAGGGGCAAGACGGATGGGAGATGCCTTTGGCATCCTGGCCAACAGGTTTCCAGGTACGTTCTCACCACCATGCAGCATCACCCACAGACTTGCAGGAGCATTCGTGGAAGCTTGCTGGTCATCCTGCACAATCTTATGTGCACCCGTCAACCCAGTGTTGCAGAACAGGCTTGTGGTGACCATCAACAAGCAATGGGGACATGGAGCCGGTGAAGTAGGCAAGGGGAACCTGATCGACACTGTGCCCCAAACAGCAGCCCAACAGTAGCTTCACAGTGAAGGGAAGCAGCAGCGCAACCTCCTGAAACACTGGTGCAGCTCCCCAGCTGGAGCAGTAGAGTGGCTAGACAGGATGGTAGATGCATTAATGGATTGCTTCCTTTGAGCCTGTCTCATCACACTTGATGAGATCTGTCGCCATGTATGTTGAAGTGCCCTACAATGAACAGCATTAATAAAGAGTTTTGTTTATGTTGAAATGTGTTGATAATGATTAAATGTGTTATTGATAATTAAAGGGCCATATGTGTGGCAGTGGGTGAGAGTGACCAGTAGAGTCCCACTATGCTTGCACTGGAGGTTTAACTGATCCCACAAACTATTCCTAACCCATCCCACAAACGATCCTTGCCTACAGCATATCCTACCATCCTACAGCTATCCTTACCCATCCCACAGCTACCCATTCCCACAGCTATCATCCCACAGCTATCCATACCAATCCCACAAGCATGCAAAGCTTAACCCTTTTTCAAAAGTTTTCCCCAACACTTTATTAAGTAAAAAAAAAATGAACCAAATGTGTGAAGCAAAGATAACCTTTATTAATAACAAAACTGTATGACCTTTATTAAAATAGCAAAATGACCACAAGTAAAGTGCTTAAGCCAAATAAAGTAACAGGTAACAACTCAGTCTCTGGCACTTCTTCTCCGTCACTCTGAGGCGTGGCCCATAGGTCTCAGATGTAAAGGGGCCAGGGACTGGAGGTGGGCTGTTGCGGGAGATGCTGGTCTGAGGCGCCATTTCGGTGCCGGGGGCCCCGAGAGTACAACAGGAGATGTTGTGTGCAGGAAGCGGCCAGAGAGCTGACTCCATACCGTGAGGTGAGAGGCACTTCCTCCAAGGGACCTGGATGTGAGGCCCAAGACTGATGATAGAATGTTGTGAGGAAGGGCTTTGGTTGTGGGTTGGGAGGAAGGAGAGTGTAGTGAGGCTGTCTGGTCTGCAGCTGGGTCAGGTGAGGCGTCTGTGGTGTCTGTGGCTTCCAAGGAACCTGGGTCTGGACTGGGAAGGGCTGGATCTCTGCTGTGGGTAGTCCTGGTAGTGGTAGGCTTTGAAGGTCGAGGCTGTTGAAAATCCGTGGAGGGCTGTGACATCGCCTGGGTGAGGAGCAGACCTGCGAGTGGGTAGGAGCAGCGTTCAGCTGGGCCTGGCAGGGTTGGTGCAGAAGAGCTGTATCCTCTCCTTCATCACCTGGTACTGGGCCTCATTGGCATGTCCCATGAGGTCTGGCCACATACGTGATGAAGGGCTTGCGGTTTGAGATGTATCGTCAAAGTGGACCAGCTGGGAGAGGAAGATCTGTGCTGATTTAGATTGGTGTTCCCTGAATCTCCAAGAGAACACTGTGCTCTGTCCCTCCAGTCTTGCCTCTCTGCCTGCTTTCTGTGAGGTGGAGCTGGTCTCTGGTGGCTGCTTCTTCTTGCTCCATTTGAGGACAGGAACTCCTCACATCCTCTTGGCATGGGGAGCAGCTTCGGGGGGTTCTTCTGCCATGGCCTCGCAAAAGACACCTGCACTGGACATGGTAGCTTCTCCTGGCTGGAGGAGGGTGGCTCTCTGTGGGCGTCTGAGGAGTGGTGGACAGAGAGGCGTCCTCCGCGTGGCGGATTCTCACCCTCCAGGAAGCTGCACCTGGCCGTGACATATGTCTCCCGGTCAGTGAGCTTGACAGCAGCCTGCCCGGATTCTTCAGGTCCAGGAGAGACTTGCTATATATGACTTACCAGGTAGTGCATGAGATCACAGGAGTCTACAAGGGAAGGTTCAGTGCTTGTACTATGGTTGTGCCCACTAGTGCTTCTCCTGGTGTCCTGTGACATATCTGCTACAATCGTACATATAGTATCCTTCTGTGGAATTTATATCTTGCATATATGCGCGTGGCCCCTCATCACACAGTATTACTCGATATCCCACATGTCCATGGATCTAAGTGACACCCTCGTCATCTTTCATCCGTGCGTGTGCGGAAATAATGCGTGCTTCGTATGTTCCGTTCGTCACTCGCAACTTGACATACGCATTGACACTTGCTCTCTTCCTTCCGCTATGCAGTGGCTCATCAGGGCCTTCTCTCATGAATCACGGGATGCTTGAAAGACACCACATTAGTGGCTTACATTAGCCATCTATACGCTAGACAGCGACAGACATCGGAGAAAGCACCTACTAGAAACACACCAGCAGGTTAGACTAAGAATAAGTCAGAGTCCAGGATGAAGGCATACCCGAAGGCGAGCGCCAAAGCATTACGCATGCATGACAGAGTCACAAAGTGAGGCGAGGGACCAGCTCAGGCGAGGCAGAGCAGATCAAGGAGCCAGCCGAGCCACCACCAGACAGCAGCATATCAGAGTCAGTGCACAGGGGGTGTTGTGATGGTATACACATCCTTCTGCCAGGGCAGAGAAAGAGATGATGAGAAGATTAACAGTAAATACTAAGTGCAGACCTTGGTAATACATGAATGTGTGTGTGTGAAATTATGTGTGTTAAGTAGCAGCAGTGGTATGGCTTTTGTGGAAAAACGTGGTTCTTTTGTTGCGAAGAGTGTACTTTCCTCGGCGTAGTGTCACCAGTGTGCTCGGTTAGCCACTGTTTGATGTGAGAGGGAGGGCAAGTGTATCTGAGAGGGTTAGAGGTTGGTTGCTGAGTGCAATATTTCACATACGAGCCTCTCTTTAGCGGCCACCGTAGCTGTCAGGGCCTCGATGAAAAAGGCAAGGTAGTGTAGGAATTTGTTGTTTTTCTGAGCGCGTTCCTTAATATCCTTCTTGCTAAGATGGTGCAGTGTGGTAGACGTCACTAAACGGCCTTCCTCTTATTTCCCGCATAATGGTTCTCTCGAAACCGCAAAGATGCACCTGCTGGAGCAGTGTGCAGAGATGCTTGTGTCCTGCCTAAAACTGCTCGGATGGAGACATGCGGTGTCCTCTAGCTACAAACTCACTTTTACACTCATTCGCGCTCTCGAGAAGCTTATGACTAATTGCATGCTCTCCACGTGATCACTCACGACTCCTCACGTAGTAGCTGGCGTGTGGCTCCAATGCGTGTTATCTATAGATCCCCTGCTATTTGAGTGCTTAGTAGCATCTGGTGGATCGATACACAGTCATAACGCATTACGTAATTCGCCTCTCTCGTCTCCTCGCGTTTCCTTACTATTACTAGTTTCTTTTTATTCGAGTGGGATGACTCCTGGATGTGTGTAGTCCTACCTCCGTCACACCTGCTTTCTAAATGCTGCAGTGCTTCAAAACTACGAACATCTGCTTTACATCCCCGCTACATCCTCCCACGCTCCGTTCCTTTCCGTTCATTTTGCCGACTTCTGTTTATGCAAATTTGGGACATCTTTTGAGTGGTGAGTTAACAATGTGTTAAGGTGGTTCCCCAACCAGGGTTAGGGAGACAAGCAAGAAAATCGAGATATAGATAATGCGACGTAAGAAAGTCAGATTAGGACAATCACGAGAATTACTTCTAAATATTTTGAATATCTTCTGACAGCTATAGATGCTTGTATGTGTTTTTCTATTAAGCTATTCAGGTGAATAAGAAAAGGTATATAGACGTAAGTTTAATAGGACGAAACTTGGTACTATTATTTCATTATTATATTAAGGTTTCCTTATTCCACATTAATATTTTATGCCCAGCTAGTTCATATTAGAAGATTAGAACTATGGTCTACCATAGGTCTACTCGTAGATATCATTAGCTCTCTACCTTGAGTCAGTGTTACTACTCCATTTTGTAAGGGCTGAATTGATGCAAGAGGTTCCATTGTAGAGACCTCATTATCGTGTGGAAAGTGCTCGCCAGTTGCGACTATACTTAAATCTCACCACGTCGCTTTTGTCTTGTCTCTCCTGTTGCCATCAGTCATGGGCAGCTCCTATCAGCAAGTCTTGTGTATGTACATTATAGGTAATATCCTTTCAAAAATCAGTAGTAACAGCGAAGCACGAACGCTCGTAAATGCGTATTTTGTGTGCTAGGATTCGCCTTTGTCCACGAAGTTTGGAATTTCATAACACTCCCCTAATTCACTTTGCCCTCACAGTTAAAGTTTATCATATATATAGGTTGACGATATAAAACCAGGAAAGAAGTGTATTATATACTTGTCGAGTGTTAATAATGAATTACCTTAGAACCACGTCTTAGCATGGGCGGTAGAAACACCACTGGTATGGTATCGTCTCTACAACATCTCATTTTGAGTGTACATAGATATATCAGAATTGTATATTGCCCGTTTCATCATAGTTCTGAGATCAGATCATCTGCTCTGTTACTTAGACTCTCAGTACACACTTTGTTCAGTGCCTATCCTATTGTACTGTGTTGTAAACACCTAGACTTCAAGCGATCGAGGGATGTTGTGTTCATCTGAATTCATGCTCCCATGTATTCCGAATTGTAATTAGGCTCTAATATTTATATACTGTTCTCTATACTGTTAGAGCTACCGGTATAGAGAGTCAGTATGATTTAGAATGCACTTGTTTTATGTACTAATGCGGGATAACTAGTTATACGCAGTCTTAATGCTATAGCTGGCAAGCTGGATTATCTCTCACATCCAACACTTGTGAAGTGACGGCTATCTTGTTAGCACCTCGCTCAGATATACGCTATGTCTACCAATAACAGTAAGACCCTTGAATGTACGAGTAGTATCAAATAGATCTCAGTAGATGTCGATATAACTCGAGAGAGATAACAGACCTTCCCGCTCCTCTAGTCGATGAACGCTAATTTATGCTCGTGTGGTCAAGATGCGGACTTCTCTCGCGTCTGAATATATTAGTAAGTTTTTAGCTCCTAATAAATTATTGTAAGCCATGCGCTCACAAGTAGGTGTAGTTTAAACTACTATGATGCTATTATCATATCTCAGGTTTGCAAATCAAGATAGGTATATCGTCAAGCCAACTCTACATGACTGCAAACAGGTCACCCATCCATGTTACTGATACATACTCTATATTGCCTCATAAGGAACTGTACATTTTTCTCCCTCTTAAAGATATAAAACTTATACCAACTACTCTATGCTCTTAGGCGCAAATGTCATATTTGTGGAGATGAATTGTACTATGAAGAGACTGTTAACTCTAGTCATGGATTCCTTTACACTTGTGATGTAGATCTATTTATCTAGCCTCGATACGTAAGCTAACGTGCTTAATATACATTTGTAAAAACTGCTATCTATTCTATAGAATCTCGAATGATGATGTGGTGACTCTTACTTCTACTCGTTTTTTGACTAGTTTCCAGCTTAGGTCATTTGGAATTATTGCGCTGCAATACGTGCGTTGGAAGGTGTCAATGTGGGAGTCTTGCATAGACCATTTATCTGATAGTATACCATTTACTGTACCGTTATAATTATATATGGTTGAGACAACAACTTATTGTATACTTCATATTTGAGGCTATCCTATACTTGTAAGATAGAATCATATTATTTCAGTTTTGAATAGATTCCTTCTAAGTTCCGGTCAGTGTGAAAATCTTTTTCAGACCAGTTTCACCCTAGATTATTGTTTTTTAGCCTTTGTACGCGCTCTCTCTCACGAGTCAATCAAAGATCGTTAATTTGTACGCATTAATGTTCAAAGATTAGTTAGTTCCATCTTTCTCTTGGTAACTCTCTCACTATATATGCGTAGATGTTAACTTATATCGTTGCCGCGCTTATTTGGTCCTAGTTCGTGGTGTAAACAATAAGATAACTCATGATTCAATACCGTACACTGCTGTAATGATCCTATATGGCACTTCTCTATTTTCTCTTTTAAAATCACTGTTCGCATGATGGAGTCTGGCCTCTCTAGACACCAGTGATTTGATATGCGACTCTCTGATTATCTCTCTCACTCTCTGCGCGTATTATGTGAAGTGCTCCATCTCCTAAACACTCCACGTATAGCTCGTGGTATCGTTCTAGTCTCCGTTGATAGAGGGCACTTTTCTGTGAGTCTCTCCCTCATGAATGTGCCAGTGTAAGTGGATGTGCTTTGTCTACCTGAGTTATATTTCCTGATCATGAACATACGTGGAGCGACTCTCTCTCTTGTATATAGATATAAACTTCGTGATCATTGTGCTGATGACGGTGCACGAGAGTCGAAACGTATATATGCTCGAATAAACGACCTCACTGTGTCTATAATATTTCTAAGATTGGAGAGTTTACCATATGCTTATTCCAGTGTCGCTTTGTGGTTAAAGAAGGTGCTCCTAGGTGCTCTGCGTAGTGCCTGCGTCCTCAAGTAAGAGTGATGCTGGTTTATTATTGAAGAGTTCTCTCCCACGAAACATGTTTGCTGAGGTTTTGCATTTGTTGTAGTGAGACCATAGATTACTTGTAACTTTTCAGAGGTATGACGTAAGTCCTTTTTGGCTCGAAATCTGTGATGCTCTTTTTTTTTAAGTGAAGTTTCTCTGGAACTGAATATGTTAATATAGTATGCTGTCTACGCTCTTATTTCTGTAAGGCTTCCATCCTTATGGCGGAACTGATGTAGCTGCTTAAGTTTAGCTGTTGCACCAAGAAGTTGTATTGTTACTATATAATTTGACAGATATCTTGTGATCCTATCGTGAAGTGCTATCCTATGAGAAAGTGGCACACTCTCAATGAAACCAACTTTCACTCTCTGATTAATATTACTAGAATTGTCCACACCTGTCTTAATCTAAAAGCCGTGATAGACTTATCCTAAAGCCTAGCTTGAGCTCTCATGTGGCTATAGGTGATCACTGCCACAGATCCAGATGCTATATTTCGATGTTTCTCTCATTAAGGATTAAACAATATTTCCCATTTTCAGAAGCACCTAAGTGCAAAATTTATTTGTTCCTGGTGAGGAATGTTACAATTAGACATGCATTAGTGCCACTTGGAAAGTGGTCTTATCCGTTCTCAGCCTTCCCTTTCCTATGAACCTCTTGTTATCGCTTATATCATCACTGCCGTATTGACCTGCAATTTTACTTCATGCTTCGGATCGCCTCTTAAGTCAGATAACTGATAGTTGCATTATATATAACATCTCCTTTATAGTTGATTTACATGTTAGGGTGCTGAAGAGACCTGTTTCAAGATACTGAGTCGAAAAATCATGTCTCTGATGACTCTATCAGAGTGGATCGTATCTCTCACAGTCATGATCAGTCACCGTTCGTATCTAAAGTAAAGAGTAACTCACCTTATAGGAGAGCAGCTAATGAGTGTCGGTATACTTTTCACATCCTTCTATTGAGAGTTGTTATATTCTGGCAAGTTGTTGTGCTCACTTTTCCATAGTGTGTCATATTCTGTTTTTCTACTGTGGTTCCTTGCTTGCCGATGCACTATAGATTTGTGTTTTTCTAGTGCTTCCTTTCGATCATTTAATTTGGATTATGTGGAGCTTCTTTTACATTCCTTAAATACATATAGTCTTCTGCGCTATCTGTTTTAGTAAGTGTCTTCCACATATATACTAATGCATATCTTTTATAGAAGTGATGAATGTATCTTGTATCAATGGTCGATTCTATGCTCCTCTACGTGTGCATTCTCACGTGAATTTTTGCCCTAAGCAACTTGTGCTGTTAGATTAACTCTCTAGGCACTGTAGTGGTATCGTTCTCACACTAATTCTGTTAAATCATCTTACTACATGAGATGCTATTCTATCTTATCTACAAAGACATGTGATTCGTGAGGTTAAGCCATCCTAATTGCGACCTGACTCCCTATACGTTGTTAGAATTTGTGGTAGGGGATACGTGCATGCCAATGCTGGTGCATAAAATGGTGAGCTGCAATGATGAAACAATCACATTGGATGGAAAAAATTCAGGTTATTATGTACCTCATGCACTAGTCAATCTTGGGCTCGAAATGGGTTAATTCGTACCACTCATTGTGATAAGTTAGCTCTCTCATCTAATATTGTATACATCTAATCTCTCTAGCTTAATATATTATAAGATGAGTATGATTTAACTCCACTATAGTGATCTCAGGGTGCTATATCTCCTCGCCATCAACATTACGTACGCGGTTATTTCTGTCTTGTGTATCTAATGAATACAATATTCATTCGTTCCTCCGAGTCTGCCACTTCTTGTCATGCTTTTCAGCCCTGAACTTCGTCTTTACACTCCGTCCTCGTTCTTTGATCTCATAAAAGTCTTCTATGTGTAGCCAGATGATATGTATAAATGCTGGATCGTGTCATTGTATTATATGTCTTGTCAGTTAAGTCATACGTGATACTATTTACTCTACAGCATTTATGTATCATGGAATATCTCTCACATCGAATACTTCTTGTCGTATGCAAAAATTTCTGTGATGAAATTCCTGGTATATTACCTTTCAATTATCTTTGTTATATTTAAGTGCTAATTTCTTTTTGTTTTAGTTTTTCATTGTACTGCGCAATTTCTTCTCTCATCCACTACATTTTGATAATAGACAAGAAATCTGTAGATTACGAGTTTATCAAGATTTGGTCTGCTATATCAATTATATGAAAATAGAAAAACCATGATCTGACGAATATATGTTATATGTGTATCCACTCGTACTGTCCTATAGTTTATTTTAAAAATTACACCTACTCTGTATTATTCTATGTTACACTCTGAGGCTCCTTTCCTTATCTCCTCTGGTTTTCGACCTTATTGAATACAGTGCTTACTTCACTTTACTAGTATCTCTAAAGGCTCTTAGTAGTAAATCCATAAGTCTATTATCTGTATAACCCTGCTCTTACTTTGATTTTACAGGCGTTACTTTGCAAATATTATTACAAGATTTCAAAATTATTCCCTTAGATAATTCAACAGTTTTCTTAAAGATTTTAAAATTTAAATGCCTAGCTTCGATGTAACAAGTGAATACATTCGTCATGAGGTTTCTTATTTTCATAAATGCTGTTAGCCACCTTTAAACCATCATCATTTAACACATATAATTTACCTCTTAAAGAGCAGTAATTCTCTATCTTCTTTTTTCAATTATGCAGTTATCTCCCTAAACTGTAACTACATATTCCTAGTTTAACCAAAATTCTAATGAATTAATTAAAAAAAAAAAAAACTTTTAAGTTGTGGTACATATTAACATTTTTACATTCTCTTTTTATAAAGAACAATATGCTAATACTTGACCTTTAGCTTCAGTTTCCAGCCATTGGCTAACGATATCATGCTTGTGTACTCTGGGACATTTAATAAAAATTAATGTTATCATTTGTTATACAATGGATGCTCCACTGTCACCACCCATAAACTTATTTTTACAGTCCTTTAGTATACATGGCTAACTCCAAATGTTTATTATCTTTGATGACTTTTAGTATTCTGGCCAGCGTTCATGCCGCTGCCTTTTTACAAAATTGCCAAATGTCCTCTTCTCCACAGTTAAAACACTTTTTAATTGCGTATGCAGTAGGGAGATTCATTATCTTCTTTTTTGAGGTTGCTCCTTCCTTAATTTCATCTCTTTAAAGCCTTCTTCTGTGCCTCTTCACAATCTGCCGTTATATCAGTTAAGAAGTTAAACTTTCCTTTGGCAAATTTCAAGTGAAGTTTACGTAGTTATCATAACTTGTTCATCAAGGGAAGAATAAGAAGTATGTAGACTTGTTGTAGTCAAGAAAAATAAAGCTCTTTCATCGTGCAGTTCTTTGAAAAAACTGAAGAATATATTGCTTGTGTGTGTTATTATTCAGATTCTACGAATTGCGAGCGATATCAGCCGGATTTGATTTGTGTGTAGAGATCGAGCGCGTCCTGTGTGAGAAAAGGACGCTCGCGGCATGTGTGGGTGAATGTAATATCAGTAGTGACTGCTCACTTAGAAGACATATTTATCGCCTTAATCTCCTGTACATGAGAATTCTTTATGAGCTTTTCGTGCTCAAACGATAACTTCGAAGAAGTCCTCGTCATTCTTCTCAAACGTTGGATACCTAGAGACTTAAGACTGGATGTAGAAAAGCCATTAATGATAAGAAGTGACACCCAATTATGCGGAAATGGTTGTAGATATGTTTATGAGCCTAAAGTATATTCTTATCTTCAGTCTTGGCTCATTCTTGAGCATCACTGGATCCCATATTCTCTTATCGTATTGGTGGAAATTTTCAATTATGTTCACCACAGACTCTATTCTTCAGTAGAAGACTTAACATTTTGTTGAGACCATGATACATAGTTTTGTTCCATTCCAGCTGGAATAAGGACCAAAATTTTGATTGACTATTGCCATATTGTGATCATATAATGTAGTATAAGTGTATTTAATAAAACAAGCTGATCTGTTTAAAATGTAATGTATAACAAACACAAACTCTCAACTCTTTACATAAATGCTGTTTTATCTAGTTAACTGACTTTGCAGCCTCTGGCCCATAACCCATTTGCCTGGTTCCCACCAGGTTAGGGAGACAAGCATAACAGAACTGCTGCAGCGATAAGTTAGATAGCACACAGATAAAATGAGAGAGCTAATGCTGTATGTTTAATTAACATACAGTAAAAATAACATATACGCTGTGTATACAGGATTCATAGTTTATATCCATCTCTATTATAGCATATAGTCAAAATAACAGCCACATATGTCACTGTATCATTTGTCAGCTCCCTATCAGGGATATTCAGTTAGCAAAGTCCATGTAGAATATCTGGTCAAGTTCACTACCAAATCAGTCCTTTGTTCTCTCTCGCCTTCGAGCATCAATGCAGATCTTTCCAGCAGTAATTAGAATACATCAAAGCCAGAGAGCGAGCATTCGCTGCAGGCTTGCTTCTTTTAAGGAGTTTTCATAACCACTCCCCTAATCACTTTCCCACAGTTAAAGTTACAGACACTTTAACATACAAACCAAGATTACTTATTTATTATTTTACCTAAACCAGTTAGGGTAAAAACAATGTTATCCCTAACACAATGGATGAAAAATTTGCTCATCCGTTTTGTCCTTTTTGCACACGTTTTGCATCCGTCGGCCAGTGTGACCTAGCCTTAAGACATAGATTGTGGCTTTATGCACACTCATAAATAGTGTTTTTATGTGTTAACAGGGACAGGGGGATCAATCTCACAGCATTCATTTTATTGAATACCCCAACTGTTGTCCCTGGTTGAAGACTGTAAATCCCTCTGTTGACACCAATTCTGTGGAATCAAAAGTTGAAGCCTGACCCTGCACTAACCCTTAATAATAATGCCTAACCCTAACTCTTAAGCCAAAACCTAACTCTAATCTTTAATGCTAACCATAACACTAACTCTTAATTCTAGTCCTTAACATTAATCCTCAACTCTAACACTAAACATTAAACCTATCCCTATCCCTTAACCCTAGAGCTAGCCACAATCCTATCTGTAATCCTAACCCTTGATCCTAACTCTAGTCTTAGTACTGACTCTGACCCTAACCTCATTCTAACCTTCCTGCAGAATCCAATTTCTGATCTGATATCATCTCAAAACACTGACAAAGATCCACCAAGTTCTGTGACTACAATATTGAAGCTGCTTTCCACTGTGTTCTTCACCCAGGAATCACCTAGTGATTGGCATCCTAGGATTAATCAGACCCAAGTCCAAACAAGACTGCCCAGAGATTGCCATCTTCTTCCTTTTGTCCATCAGCTGAACCATGAAAGCAAATACTCCTTTGCTGAATGCAAGTAGGTTCTTGAAATTTCCTCCTCCCACTTCTTGCAAAGACAAACAGGAACCCTTTGGAATACAGGAGTTTACATTGCAGGGATTTCTGTTAAATATTTTAAAAAATGGCAGTTATTTGCAAAACAAAAATGAACTCCCCCCCCCCCCCANCCCCCCCCCCCCCAAATGCTATAAAAGTGCTGTTTGTTTTAACACATCCTCAAATGATACGGTTGGAAGTGATACAGTTGGCAGAAATCAACCCCCCTTTCCTCAATATGAGTGTCAACAGAGCATCTCGGACAGATGACTATCTGGTGTGTTTGAAATCCTGTGCCTACCTGTCCACCATTAGGAGCCTCCTTGTTTTACATTTTCTATTGCTTTATTACAATCTGTAAGCCATCCAGAGTTATACTACAAATATTTAAATCTTGTCAATAAATAAATAGAAATGCAGCCTGGCCATCTTCCAGATGCGTGAATTCTGATGCTCAGAAATTCTTCAACCAACATGATTACACCCATTGGGGGATATATGTTGAATATTAGGAAAGCTTGGATTAGGCTGTAGTCCACTGGCAGTTTGGAGGAATCTGCTCTCTGGGCCACCTCCAAGAAAAAAGTCAGAATAACAGAATTACAGAAGTGGAAAGGACCTTGGAGGTTTTCTAGTCCAACTCCCTGCTCAAGCAGACATCTAATTTTGGTCCAAGTACAGTTTAAAGATGGAAAGATTTTAAAACTCATTTTTCTCGAGAAAGGGATGGAACAAAAATTGGAACATTCAGATATTTTAAAAGCAGAAAACTTGCTTTCGTATACCATATGGACCTTTTTATATTTGAATTTTTCTTCAACAATTGTCTGATTTGCAAGCATTCTTAATTGGAAGAACAAGAGTTACCACTCTCTTCAAAAATAAAAAACTCAGATTCAGTAAAATGTGTCACTCAGGTATTAATAAAACATAATTGACAAAATGTATCAATTTTATGGAACATTCTGGAGCACAATCAAACAGACCAAGAAAGAGATTACTGATAACTCCTTGAAAAAATATAGTTAGTGTTACTAGTAAGCATAGATTTATTTAGAAGTAGGTTTCAGATTTATCTCTCCCAAATAAACAGATGGGAAACACAACCAGCTGAGCAAATTCTAATTGCTTGTAAGGCTACATTATGAGATTCTTACAAGTCTAAAAGTACAAATCTCCCATCAATATTTCTACTGATTAAAAAATTAGGCAGGATCCTTTCTGAGTTTCTTTCTTGGCCTGTTACGCAGTTCCATTTCTGGTCACTTCTAGTTATCATCTCTTCCCCTAACCCCAAGATCATTCTCACATAACATTACCCTTTATTAATAAATTCTGGGAATGCTTGTGTTATAACTTGATTTCATCAAAGTAGTTTGTTAATGAAGTCATGACTAGGAAGCTAGTAAGTGAGAGTTGTATGGGGTGATAAGGAAGTGGAAAATGACAGTCTTAAAATTTGTACTCAAATAATTTCCAAATCTTCCTCATAGAACTGAGAGGAGATATCAATATCAATTTACTCATCAATTCTTCAATATATTCAATAATATTGGCAGATAGAATTGATGAATCATGATTTTGTGATGAATGATTTATACCAACTGTTAAACAAAGCTAGTTAGATAACTTTTAAAACATTTCCAATTTCGGGGTGGAGGGGATTCTGATTTCTTTACAGAGAGAAGTATATAAATACAATCCAGTAGAAAAGTATCTGTTTAGCAATCTGATATAAGAAGAGACGGATGAGAGTTACAATGTATGTCTATCATTAAGGTTTCATTTGTACTTTTTGACGTGTGTGTTTGTGTGTGTGTGTGTGTGTGTATCACTGATAAATAAATTGGTGTTACTGTGGTAACTAATTTATCTGACTAATTTATTGGATATATAATTTTATCATCATAATTTTACATAATGATACTTTCAATAATAATGACTTGGGAGAATAATTAGGGATAAACTTGAGAAGAATATTTATGAAAATGATCTGTTAGAAATGTACATAGAATCATAATGTAATTATTTTAAAAATGATAGTGAATTTGTATAAAATCATGTACTGTTGGTATTTAATACCTGAGAAATTGCAAAAGGTATAAAAAGATGTTTCAAGATGTTACAAATGTCACTGTAAAGAAGATATTTTTATCATGTGTGGCTGGCTTGTGACAAGACAAAGAAATGTGAGAGCCAGATTTATGTTTCAATCCAGAACATTCTTAAAATAACTATACAATGGAAACCAGATTTTTTTTCAGGGCCATTGGATAAGGATTTAGGAAAAAAATGGAACTTTGTTATCATATATGCTGACTTCAGTGATAATTTAATGCATTCAAAAATAGAAAGACATGTCAAGTTCTACAATGCCAACTGATGATTATTTTTCAAATGTCAGGTCCAGACCAATGAAAGCCTTGCCTGTGACATCACAGACTCCTCCTAACCTCATTGGTTGGAGTTTGCCAATAATCCTTGGTGAATGTGGGTCACAGTGCTGGGAAGCTCTGTTCAAAATCCCTGAATTGAACAGCTGACACTGTGAGTATCACAAGTATCTCCCTCATTTGAGCATTTCAGAAGGAGAGACAAGTTTCCATTAGATAGAATTAGGGGTGAAATAAGAAAAGTGGGGTTCAATCCCAGACCACAGAAGTATTCATAATTCCACATGAGCAACCTGCATAAATTGACCAAATTCCCCATCCACCATGTCAAAGGTACAGACTGTAAAATGAGGCAGGATATTTTCAGATTTTATTTTTTGTCCATTATGCAGCTGAGACAGGGGTGGGATTCTACCGGTTCTGTCCAACTCTACAGAACTGGTAGCTCTAAAAAGAAGCAGACAGAGAACCGGTTCTGTATCTGCTGCTGTTTTGATGAGAGTATTGAAGAGCCTTCCTGTTCTGATCTAGGCTTCCTTAGAAAGCAAAGAATACAATCTTAGTTCTGGCAAAACCTTTAATTTCAACGGCTGTGAATTGCGTTCATTCACAGCCTGCAAGGTTTCACAAATAGTCTTTCAGGGGAATGATTATAAACACCCACCTTTTTTAAAAAAAAAATTATTCTAGAAAAAAACATTTATTTGACATACATTTAAAACAGAAATATATATATATGTGTTTTCTGAGGTTTTCGCGGGTATTTGTTTGTGGATGGTTGTGCCACATCTTTATGGTGGGTGTCAGTTCGCTTCTTGTATGGGTAAGAGGAGTTTGAAGTGGGTAGTGGTGCAGCTGCGGTATGGCTTCTGGTCCATGGTCGTGTCTCATCTTCTATGTGGGTGTGAGTCTTTTTTCTTACGGGGAAGTGTGGTGGTAGCATCTTGTGTGGACCTCGGAGGTGTGGGTCTGGTGTACTCGTTCATTAATGAGGGCAGGTTTCCAAATAGTTGGTAGGCGGGAGGTATCATCTTTTTATTCATGCTGTGTGGGCGTTTTCTTCTCTATGGCTTCTCTGATTATTATCTGTTGTTGAAGTGTTCAGTTTTGGCGATAGTTCTGTATTTTTAAAGTCAATCTCACATCCTGTGGCTTTGAGGTGTTGGACCGGAAGAGGTCAGTTCTTTTTGATTGAGTCTCTTGTGTTCTTCAATGCATGCACTTATTCTTCTGTTAGTTTGTCCGATGTATGTGTGGGCATTGCGACGTTGCAAGGATTTCTATACTTCGTGGTTTTCTAACTCGATTTTGTCTTTAGAGTTTCTTAGGATGGTGGATATTTTTTCTGTTTGTGCAGAATGCTGTTTAATGTTCTGTTTTGGGGGATCTTGCTGATTTTGTCTGTTAGTGCCTTTTTATATATGGAGGAGGGCTTTGCCATTCTCTTGTTTTCTCTCTTGGCTTTTGGTGGGGTTTCTTTTTGGATTAGGTGGGTAAATTTCTTTCTTTGGAATCATTGGCTGCAAGTACATTGAGAGAGTGTGTAGTTCAGTTTTAGTTTTTGTTTGTCATCAGCTAAGCATTTTGTTCTGGAGATGATGTGTTCAGTACGGAATTGATCTGTGCTGGTGGTGGGGTAGGAGTCGCGAAGCAAACAACAGGATCACAGCTCTCCAGCCTCAAATCCCCAGCAACTAAGACTAACCTGAGCACAACCAACCCCCGCCCTGAAACAGAACACACCCCAGCCAATCAGAACACAGCCAACCCCCCTACCAATCAGAAAACAGCCAAACCCCCACCAATGAGAACACACCCCCACCCAATCAAACACAGCCAAGCCCCCACCCAATCAAGTCACACCCCACAGCAGTTTAAAGGAGAAGCAGCTTCAAGGATTCAATTACTCTGAGAAGCAGAGCGAAAGAACAAGCCTGAAGATGATTGAATGAGATTCATCGAAACGCTTGCCTAGATACTTCAAATTTACGCGCGAGAAAACCCGAATAACCAAGATCCACATACAAATACCCGTAAAACCTCAGAAAACCAATATATATATATTTGTTTTTTTAAGCTTTCGCGGTACTTACATTGTGTGCTGTTAGCTTCCTTCGGGTATTATCCCACATCATTGTAGTGCTGGTAAAGTTGTAGCAACGTTCAGCAGAATCTCTCTGCCATCATCAGGCTTCTGTATGAATGTGGGTCTCACACTCCTGGTGTTCAAATTCGAGGCTGGTCTATTTGCTTGGCTAAGAGTCTGAGTCTGTCTGTCCAAGTCCAGTGAACACAGACTCAGGCTCTTAGCCAATCAAAATAGACCAGCCTCGAATTTGAGCAAAGCTATGAGACCAACATCATACAGAAGCCTGATGATGCAGATGAGATTCTGCTGAAACGTTGCTACAACTTAACAGCACTACAATGACGTGGGATAATACCTGAAGGAAGCTAAACAGCAACACACACACACACACACACACACACATATATATATATATGTGCATCTTTATTCGGGTTTCTCGTCGAATTAGTTTGTGCGCTTGGTCGATGAAATCTATCGTCATCTTCAGGCCTGTGTCTTCGGCCTTGTGCTTCTCAGAGTAATGTGAGCTTGCAGCTGTTTTTTCTTTTTAAACTGCCAGTGGGGGTGTGACTTGACTGGGT
The DNA here is from genome assembly GCA_004320025.1 of Laticauda laticaudata. Taxonomy (NCBI): domain Eukaryota; kingdom Metazoa; phylum Chordata; class Lepidosauria; order Squamata; family Elapidae; genus Laticauda; species Laticauda laticaudata. The sequence goes on from BHFT01064218.1 coordinate 17,249, forward strand.
GGGGGCTTGGCTGTGTTCTGAGTGGCTGGGGGTGTGTTCTCATTGGTTGGGAGCCTAGCTGTGATCTGATTGGTTGGGGTTGGGCTGTGATCCGATTGCCTGGGGTGTTTTTCTGTTTCAGGTGGGGCTTGGCTGTGGTGGTAGCATCTTGTGTGGCCCTCATGGTGTGGGTCTGGTGTCATTCTTCATGTTAAGTATTCGTTTGTTAATGAGGGAGGTTTCCAAATGGGCTGTGTAGGGGAGGGGGGGGGCCCAAAAATCCTATTTCTTCTTTTTTATTTTGCTCTCATGCATGGTGTGGGCGTTTTTCTATCTCTATGGATTCTCTGATTATTCTGTTGTTGAAGTGTTCGGTTTTGGCGATAGTTCTAATATTTTTAAAGTCACCAAATAGATGTCTTGTATTCATTGACCTCTGCTCTGATAAAACTTTGGGAAAAAAGTTGGGAATAGGAATATATAACCTCCAGATATAAAGATATTTTAAATGAAAAGGGTGAGCTCAAAACAAAACAAAAATTGAATGAACAATGATTAGAAATGCATTGGTACTCATATTAGCAAATACAATCAAGGTATAAAAAAGGTATTAAAGCTGATGGGATTAATAAGGAATTGAGAGAATTGGATAAAATACTAATAGAGACAGAAGATAAGCTGATTAAAATTATTTACTAGGTGTTAAAGGAATAGAGGAACAAGTTAACAAGTTGACTTATAACAGTTCATTTAGCGACCATTTTCAGCAGCACTGAAAAAAGTGACCTACGACCATTTTTCATAGTTACAATTATTGTAGCATCCCCATAGTCCATAATTTACATTCAGTTGCTTGACAAATGATTCATATTTATGATGGTTGCAGTGTCCCAAGATCATCGGATCACCTTTGTTACTTTCTGACAAAGTCAATGAGAAAGCTAGATTCACTTAACAACAGTGTTACTAATTTAACTGCAACAATTCACTTAACAAATGTGACAACAAAAGTCATAAGATGGGGCACTTAACAAATTTCTCACTTAGCAATATAAATTTTGGACTTAATTTTTGGTCACAAGTTCAGGATTGCCTGTAGAGATAAATAGGAAAATTATTTATAAGGCTCACTCAAAATGTCCCACCCAAAGCAATTGAATGAAAATGAAGTTGTGCCAGACCAATTTATTTTAAGTTTTTAAAACTGACATCTTTTATTAGTGAACATTCCAAACATGTGACCTCAGATTAAAGGTTATAAATCACATGAATCACATAAATCCTTGATTTCAGCAAAATGTTTTACAATCTTCATAATTATCTCATTGCAAGCTAGATGTGGATTAAATAGAATGATAATTAAATGGACTTAAAGATGGCTAAATAATCTTACTCAAAGATTGTTCATTAACAAATTCATTAAATCTTTATTCCTTAATGGTTGACAATGTTTCTATTAATAAATATGGGCTATATGGCACTTATTCTGGAAGTACTACAATTGCTTGAACATCTGCACCCTGGAGGAATTTGAATATTGATCTCCAAAAGGCTCTGTTCTCAACTTATAAATGAATGCTTATTAAATGTAGATAATATTAAACTAGAGGGAATGGCATACACATTTAAGGCTAGGTCACACTGGCCGACGGATGCAAAACGTATGTAAAAAGGACACAGTGGACGAGCAAAATTTCGGGGGTGGCTCCATCCGTTGTTATCTGCTCTCAAAAGTGGCAAAAAATTGCATAAACAGAATAGAAAAGAACGGAAAGGAACAGATGGGGGTAGTATGTAGCGAGGATGGTAAACGGATGTTCGTAGGAAGCCTAGTGGATGACAGCGGATGACACATCTGCAGGGCTTCCGGGGGACAATAGCGAAGATGCGTAGTGGAAGGAGCAGGTGCGTAGCGGATGACGCGGATGCATCACGGACGCCTACAGGAAGCAAAGCGGATGCATAGCGGATGTATAGTGGATGCAAAGTGTTCACTGTGCATGCGGGGAGGATGAATTGCGTCAGCTCTGCGGATATAAAAGGATGCAGCTCGCAAGCAGTCACCATT